>OU452231.1:4698462-4985962 GCA_911728455.2 Marthasterias glacialis
CGAGTGCCCTTTGGGCCTTGTGGTGGGAGAATTGCGTTAAAAAATAAAGAAAAAGAAAAGTTCTCACAAGTCAAGCAACCTGATAGTTTAAACCTTAAACATTTTCAGACCAAGACATCTTTTAAAATCAGAACTTTACTTAATTTCTTTTCTTGAAAAGGATAAAGTACTTATAATATTTTAATATAAATTAAAAAACCACTTGGCATTTTTAGTAATTAAACAGAGTTCATTAGTCCTAATTCAGTACTTTAAAAAGTATTATTTTTGTAACACATGGTGCAATTTAAAATACTGTGTTTGGAGGTAAAAAAGGTGCAATTTTCCCAGCCATAAATTTATTTATAGGGCTTTTCTAATTTTGGGTAGTATGACATTTTGTAATGAAAATTCTACCAGAATTTTCTGAAGAACAAAAATTCTAATAGTTTCATAGTTCTTGACACCTTCTTATAGTGTGCCATTGTGTGGTGAGACGTGCTGCACTTCAAACTGCTGTGAGAAATCACAATGTTTGTATTGTAGCCGATCTATGTGGCTGGTAACTTCACCAAAGCTGAGAAGCTTTTCTTCTTAGCACATCATTAATTATGAGTGCATCAGTACTGATCAAACAATGCTTGAGTGAGTTTCCTTCTTGGCACATTTAGACTGGTAAGCGGCCGGACTGATTAGATTCCTGTGGTGATGGCCATCAGAGTATAAAGAGTCCATACCGCGTGAGAGAGTTTCCTGCTTCTCACATCGTTAGAATAGTCAACGGTTGGACTTAGATTCTGGTGGTGATGGTCATCAGAGTAAAGAGTCCAAAGGCCTGACTTGAAGAAGCAGAAGAAAAAAAGTGCACGTGTCTTCAAAGAGTCAGAGAAATGAAGAAGCATTCATTAGTGATTATCATAATGATCTTCAACTTTGAGATTTTTTACCAAGAGAGTGGCACAGTATCAGATGGTTTCAGAGAAGGCACATTGACTGTTTATAAAGTTAAGTACTTGCAATATCATTACTTCGTTCATTGAACTTGTTTGTGGTATTTGGCTGAACCATGTGTTATTGTGTAAAAAAAATTGCATTAGTTCATTTTCACTAAATGCACACTAAGTATTTTTAAAAGACTGAATGGTACTGATGAATGCGGCATTTTTGTTTGGATGAGAATACTAAACTGAACCCTCCAAAAATTGAAAAGTTTTTATTTTTATTTGGGAACTTTCTAATGCTGTTGTACGACTCTTCTTGAAAAGAAGTTATTCAGCTACCAAAACAAATTAAAGCAGATAAATAAATGCCAAGTGAAAATATAGTTCAAGACACTTTGGCAAAATTTTAGAACAATTTCTTTCATTGTTAGGGAAATAAACTGTAACAAAAAATATTTATGAAGACATGACTTAACCCCGTAAAAGATGAGGGTTATGACTATTTCAGTCACAGTCATGCTTGTTCACTTGCAATTGTTTTTCTTGTAAAACATTACGGAGGAGTCTGTGGCGGTTTGTGTCGGTCAAACAGGGTTTGATAACCCCCTTTTGAACGTGATATCCCAGGTCCACCTATACCCAGGGTGGTCAGCACCTCAGGAACTAAGTACAATTGAAAGAACTATTACACATGCCGATGAACATTGAACTCTTGTGCTGAGTAGAAAAGGAGACGGTAATCTAGAACAGAGACTGCATGATGCAATATGAGGCGATTCTTCAACTTGATGAAGGACGACACGTGGTCTTAGCATACTGTGAACTGAGAGAACTAAAATAAAATACTGGTTGGCATCTGCAAAAGTATGGACGGGCGCAACCACATCCCATCAATCATGTGAACCAAGTTCAAAGATATACTGATGGTTGTTTGACAATGGCGTCCTGGACAAATTGATTTAGCAATTAAAAACGAGATGAACATTACACTTGTGACAGAGCAGATGAAGTCGCGACCGATCTATGGCATCAAATTCATGCAGCCATTAACAATGCAGTCAAACTTCGTCTTCGTCTTCATCTTCGACTTCATAGTAGCCGATTTGAAAAAAAACTTAAAGTAATTGGTATCAACGCTCGATGGAATCCTCCACAGCAGGAGACATGAACTGCAACCTCTCAGTCAGAGTGTGAACCAAGTGGAAGGAGGGAAGCTATTCGAATATTCATTCAAATTAGAATAGCTACCATTGAACTTTGTGATTCAGTAACATCAATAATGGAATGACACTGAGAACACACAGCAACACGAGATATGAACTGCAAACTCTCAAACTGAGTGGAAGAAGGGAGTATTAGTGTATTCATTCAAACGTATGGTGGACAATGAACTTTGTGCTTCAGTAACATCAATATTTGGAGTCACATTGAGCCTGAGACAGTGAACTGCAACATCTCAGAGTGTGAACTAAGTGCAAGGAGTTATGCTAAACGATTTATTCAAACTAAAGGTTGGACATGAGCTACTACTGAACGTTGTGATTCGATAACATCAAAGATGAGTCACACTGAGATATATACAAGCAATGAGCTGTTATCCAGTAAAGAAAAAAATGGACAAACGACCGATACAATCACGTCTGCTTACTCCGAATACACAATAAATTGCATGTGACGAGAATAGCCATAAAAAAAATTACACTTTTAAAATGCCCTTGAAATTAATTGTAGGTTTCAACAAAAACTCATTCAATTAACCAAAACGGCTCATTCGTTTCCTTTGAAATTTTGAATGATCCGTCGCATTAGCATTCAGCAGTCAAGAGAATGAGTAATTTAATTTCAAGAGTATCATGTATAGTAGAAATTCAACTGTATTATTGGTGATAGTCTTGAATGCCTATAAAAATGAAATAGAACGACTATAAAACAAATCAGAATGAGAAGAATGAAATCATGTTTACACAAAAACGTAATTAAATGCAGTTAAAAAGGCAGTTATATAATAGTTAAAAGGAAATCCTACACAGCAAAAACTGGGGTGTTAAATTTAACACCCCTGGTGTTTCTAGGGAACCACACCAAGAATTTTCACCAGTGTTAAAATTGTGGGTGTTATTTTAACACTATTGGTGTTATTATTTACACCCATGGGTGTACTGACACACCCATGGGTGTAAATGATAACACCAACAGTGTTAAAATGACACCAAATTGGTGTAGTCCTCTAGTAACACCGAAAATTGTTATTGTTTGCAGTGTAGTTTGAATGAGTTACGAAAACATGCGTGAATGTGAATGCATGTTAATGAAATTGGAAACTTTTGAGACGTTAGCGGGCGCCCCAGTAACCGGTCCTTTTCTATTGCTCTCATAATAGAAAAGAACCCTTTACTGGGGCGCCCGCTAACGTCTCAAAAGTTTCCCATTGAATTATTTTTTGTCGAAATTGACCTGGGATAAGGTCCGTACCGAAAGGGGAAAGTATAATGCATTGAAAATAGCATAATTAGTGATAAAGAAACAAATGGAACCTGAAGGTAGACCGAATAAGTTAGTAATAGAAATGATAGAATAACTTGTTAAAGCAGAAATGGATATCGGAATCTTTTCCAAACCCCATTTTAAGTTTTATTTCTTCGAATGACTACGTCTGTATAGATTTATTTTAGCAAAAATGTTGGCCAAAGCGCATTACATACATTTTGTTTTAAATTTTAACTCAAAAGCATAATAGCCTTTTGTGCATGAGAAATAAGAATCATGATATTTTATATTTAGGCTATGTGAAAATCTTGTTATGTAGATGTGTCAGTCCTCAAGTGTTTAAATCCCTTTAACGAATTTCGTTCATGTAGGACTACAGGCGCGTCTTTGATCAGTACTGATGAAAGTGGTTCAAATCCCCGGTGGATCCAAGCCGATTTGCAGACTGTAGATTATAAACAATTCTTTATCAACTACTGCAGATTGACCCAATTCACCTGATTTTTCACCGCCACAATAATATTGTTGGTTGCGCTATTGTTGAAGTCAATTTCCTGGTGCGTGATACCGTGTATAGCGATCAGCAAATGCGCGCGCATGCAGTTTGAGGCCCAAAATGGCAGACCATGGGCAGACTGTAGCCGCGTGCGGCGTCAGTGCAGGGGGTCATACTCGCCTTAGCTAAAACTGTGGGAAATTATTCCTGCATTTTTCGCTTCCCGTCCTGATACACAATATCGTGAGCAAGTTATACCAGAAACTTACATTTTTACCTTTCTGATAGATTAACAATGTAGTAATGTTATATAATACGTTATTTATTTTGAAACTATTCGATTCGGTTAAGGCAGTGTACAGGATTTGAATGTTATTAAAATCGAATGATATTTTATCAATGATTATGATATATCAATTAACCTCCAGTTGGATTTTCCCCAAAACTATTCAGGATATGGAATGGCTGAAACGGTCAAAATAATTTAAATGAGAAAACATTTAAGGATGCAAAACAATATTACTCGATGAAAACATTTCTACTGTGATTAAACGTACTTTAAGAGACTGCTATTGTGAATAAAGCATGTACTTCGTCGGACCACAAAGTTTGGTTGGAAACTCATTACCGGTGGGTCGAACCAGTATAGTAGTTAACAAACATTTAGACATCAAATCCTGTTTACCCTGCCTTTTAAAAACACAATTATGCTTAATGAAAAATGAATGCTTTGTTTTAATTTAATTACAGGGAGCCAGACCGACAGTTATTTCGAGAGCAAGAATGCAGTTGTACAAGCCTGGACACTATCCGGTGTATTCGGAAGCATCCTGCACCGCCGCACTTCAGAAATAGCAGCAAATTTAAACAAAATATTTGCCTAAAAAACAATGTTTGGAGGAAAAAAACATATCCAAAAGAAGCTCGTTTATAAAAGCGAATTTTTTTAGGGAAACAAACGTTGATTTTAAGTTGTATGCATAAGCTCATTTTACATATTAAAAACTTTTTTATAGATTTTATCTTTATACTACGAGATTTATATTTATTTTGTACACTGTCACATCATAAATTGCAATAGACAGATTGCACGGCACGCGTTACACGTGACCTATTGTGGGTAGTAAATGTAAACAAACACGACGTCCTCCGTAGGAAAGTGCGGTACGGTACGGTACATGATAATTGTTGCATTTCTTTATTCGATCGAGGCTTTTTTCTCATAAATTGTGCAAAATATTCCAGAGATTGTACCAGAGACATTCGAGTGGCTGAATAAAGCCAGTAAGGACAGTTCCAGCAAGTCTTGGGAATTGTACAAGTAACGTATAAATGTGCATGATGTGTACTAGTGCACGACGGAACGTTTGGGCCAGACGACCAAGATCACAAGCTTTTCAGCACAAGTATTTCAACGTTTTGAAGATGAATCATCCAAAGAAATTGCTTTCCAAAACTATATGTGATTCCTTTGCCTATTTAAAATTTTGCAAGGCTAGGTATAAATGCTCACTTTCCAGCGTTCTTTACCTTTTTTGTGCAGTGATTTAGGCCTACATTGCAAACAAAATAACAGGCCCGGTAGTGCATAACTCAAAATAAACCTCTACCATCCTGGTAGTTTATGAAACAGTAATGTGATTAATAACAGTGTCACAACATACAACTTTAATCAAATGGCTTAGTAACTGTGTTATTATTACCAAAAGCCGACTTTTGGAGTAACTCTGTCGGTCACAGCATGTATTTGCACGTAGTTTGCCATGTGCTCAGATGACGTATTACCCACAATAGGTCACGTGATGATATGTAAATTTAGTCGCGCATTCGGTCTATTCATGACCTCCGTTAATAATAAAAGTACGCCATTATACCATTTTGGCTGCACTTTTATACCATGTTGTGTTATGATCACAGTGTAGCATAAAGCAAAAAGTTGTGCTGCAAGGGGATTATTTCAATTTGGGTTCCGCTCTCCATCAGTGAGATGTATTCATGAACGATCATAATATATACAATGTCCGGTTGGGAATTTCGATTGAAAATGTCAAGTTTTGATTGTTTCTTCTTGTTCACAAGTCCAAAGAAAAACCTATTGGAATGTTTGTATTCCATGTCTGTATTATACCAGTGTGAATGATACAAAGAAAAAACGATCTCCACAACAATCTTGTGACTTTCAATGATGTGCCAGTGTACATAGGGGTCTATGTTAAAACAATTTTCTTTGCTCACCCCAATTAATTAATCTATATATATATGTCGTAATAATAAATAATTTAAAAAACTGTGTGTTATTTTTACTTTGTTTCAGTGGGTTAGTGCAGAGAGCACCTTTATTACTCAGCAGTATTTTTTCACAAAAAGCATTGCGAACAAACCAACTGAACGGGGAGGAACAAACCAACTGAACGGGGATGGGTGTTTTGTTTTAAAACGCATGGACACAATTGTTCCGTAATTTGAAATGTTTACCCGCGTATAGTTTTGGTTGGGAAAATGACTTGGAAAGGTAAAACGATGTTAACCCCTAGTTTGGATTTAAAAAAAGTGGATAAAAAAAGCAGTTAACTGAATGAAATACAGCAGAACTGAGTGATAAAGGTCCATGAAAGTATGGGGCACTTACTCGCGGGAGATGAATTTCTCAGGGTGGTGGGCGGTGGAGGGTAGGGCTTAAATCGTTGAGGGGGTAACTTGAGGGGCTGAGTGGAGGGGAGGGCCTAAAACATGGATGGGTGTACTTTTGGGGCTCGGTGGTGGAGAGGGTTTAAATTAACTTTTGGGGGATAACTTGAGGAGCTCGGCTGAGGGGTTGGGTCGCAGAGGAGGGCTAAAAACTTGGAGGGGGATAGGGGCTGGTGTATATTTTTTTTCATGTTTGGCAAGCACTCTCAAGTTTTATACCATAAGGTTTAAGAAACAAATTCTTTAAAACAATAATTGTTTAATTTTATTTTGATATTATTGTTTTAAGGAGTTTATTCGGTATGTGCTACAACTGTAGTTGAAATAATTGCAGCTCTTGGTCACGACCCTTAGACCTAACAATTCAATGAAATTAGGATCGGTATATGGGGGAGCTCAAAATAAGTCTGTATCCGCATGGCGGCTGCAACCACGGCTACGACTGTTGCTAAGGGTGTTGCTATATCGACGTCCTATACTCAACAAAATGACCCACACAGCGATCCAGCCGTAGCCGCCAATTACGAAGAAGAAAAAAATAGAGATTACGCTGATTTGACGGCCACTATCAATTTAACCTAATCTCCCGCGTTCTTTGAATAGGAACTTAATTTAGAAAACATACTATTTGAGCGGAATCCTCTTCTTTCATTATTATTATAGGTATATAAAACCTTTTTTTTTTTTAATGTAATATGTATTTCTTTTGTTTTGACATCGGTGGCGTAACTGGGGGGGGGGGCACATGCCCCACCTCAATTGATAACATTCACCCAGAAGAAATTGAAGACATTTACTTGACGGTGAGTGCAGCAATACTCAATTTGTGTGTACATGTGCCTTTACCGCTTTATCATGCCAGACAATAACATCTTTTCAAGCGGCTAATTAGGTACTAATGAGTGAGCCGAATTAGCCACCTCCAAAAAATTAAATGTGCCCAGTTATATGATATTTAAGATTATGGAATAAAATTTCATCTTTTAAGCAACATGAAGTTACTTTAAATTTACCCTAAAATTTGGACTTAAATTCTGAATAGCTGTTCCCTGCGTACAGATTCAAGAAAGTTATGAGGTTTCAATTAAGGTATTGCACAAAACGTCTACGAAGTTATACGGAGTTATAGTGGCGAAATTCACACCGTGTAAAGTGTACTAATTAGGCACTAATAATAGGCCCACTATTAGCTGCAACGGAATATTAAGATGTGTTATGATGTCATCTTTAGGATTAGATAATACAAATAAATTCTAATAAAATATGTGAGGTACATTTTGTTTTAAAGTGACTCCCTTCGGCAATTTGTTCCAAAAATACCAATCCAAAGAGACGAAAATTACACCATATAAAGTGTTCTAATTAAGCATTAATTAGTGGGCTCAATTAGCTGAAGCGGAATCATTAGACGTGTTTTGAAGTGGGAAAACCCTAAAGAAATAACAACAATAAAATATGTGTGAATAATGTAAGGTTTGTTTTGTTTTAAAGTGACGCTCTTCCTTTTTAAAAGAGTTGATATTTTGAAAAAGTGTATTGTGAGTTCTTCCACATTTTAAGGATCGAATTAAATCATTAAATGGTCAATTATTGTGACTTAATTTAGTCCACAATGTCTCATAATGACCTAAATGTGTTAATATAATAGAAAGAAAAGATAACATCTAAATAGTAAGAACAAAATAGTGGTTATTTTGTCAATCAACAAGTCTAGGAAATTTTGTCGCCCCCGGTGACCGATTTGGTCCAGGGAATTTGCGGCTGGAATTCACAGCCGTGAATTGGGAATTTGAGGCTGGGATTTGCGGCTGGTAATTTGCGGCTAGCTTCAAATGCAGCGTGCAACTGATGATGGACGTCAGGAACTAACTAGTTTGGTATATTTATCCTTTTCGTTCAAGGGAACGTTACTGAAAAAGAAACCAGACTTACGGATTATTCCATTTTTCCAAAAATATTACGAAAATAGTTCTTAAAACTACAGGCAATGCAATATTTCAAAATAGAGGACTTTTAAATTTTTTTAATGAAGTGAAAAGCTTAGTTTTTGATTAAAATACATCTCTATTACGTTTTCAAAATACATACAATTCCCTGAATAACCTTTTGACAAATACTGATGAATGCATTGTCCCAAAATTATATAATGGATTGTTCCGTTCAGGTTACTTCCGGATTTGCATGCATTGATAAATAAAATAAATGGCCGGGGTGTCTGATTAGAAAACCTACCTGTCCCTTGGTCTTTCCTGTTTATAAATCCCATGTTTCCACAAGTGGAACGGGTGGAGTTTGGCCAGAGTTTCAATGGAAATGAAGCTGAAGTAAGTCCTTCGTATATACACATTTATTATTTAACATTCTTAAAATTTGGCACTCATCTATCTGCTCATTCGTTTTTTTTTTTTGATAGTCATTGGTCAATGTGACATCCGTCAGTGGAAGTTACTGGAAGTGGAACCATCAATCATCATACATTTCAAACTGACACTGCAGTACTGTTTCTTCATGTGGGTGGGTGTAGGGTGTGTGTTGGGGGCGTATGTTGCGGTGTAGAGTGCGGGTGGGAGGGGTGGGCGCAGTGTTTGTGTGTTACAAGGAAAAGAGTGGAAAAGTCGTGGGTTCTTTCAAAATTCAAGAACTGAGTGAGAGTAAATATATATACTAATAGTATTTTTAGTAATAGTTCTGTAATTTGTAACTTAAATGTTTTTAATCTTCTGACTGGCACCCCCACCCCCGAACAAAGATGTTGACAAAATAGGGAGACTGCCAGCATTAGGGCTGGATAGCTCAGTTGGTAGAGCATTGGTACGTTAAGCTGATGGTTGCAGGTTCAAATCCTGTTTTAGTCAATTTTTCTTTGTTCACCCCATAATTGATTTGAAAACATTTTACCCAGTCAGTTTCCGTTGTGGTTGCTTGATATCACACCCGACATCACAAATTTCCATTTTATGGACAATAGATAGATGAACAAAAGAATAAAGATGGCCAAATAAGCCACTATTAATTATTATGTTATGTTGAAATCGTGACCATCATGACCCTACTTAACGACCTTGTGGTTCCTTGCAATTGCAATACTCCTGATCCTACTGGCTGTCCATCTTCAAATCTCTGGATGTTTACGGTAGATCCTATGACCAAAGTTGTATTACTAATACTACAATTGTTTACTCTTACTTAGCCCATATTACATACATACACTTGTAAGCTTATTTGTTCTTTTGTAATCAAATTTGAACATATAATCAGTGCTATACATGTATTGCCTCTTTTTTTCTGTCTCTAACAAACCTAGTCTTGATTCAAGACTGAGTTGTTCGTTTGTTCCCTCTCTGAGCCGCCCGTACCGTATACCCCCTGCATATACCGTACGCGTACCGCACGAGGCCGAATAATTTGCTCCAAACACACCAATAGAGGGGGCTATATATAGCAGCGCCTGCATGTGTGTGCATATCGCATGTACGTGCCGACTCCAAAAACTCAGGACGAGTGCCAGACAGACGATGGACAGGTACCAATTATCGTAGAGTACGCTGCATAGCATGAAAGCGGATTGGGTACCGTACCTTATCGTACCGATCCAGCGGTGCCGTAATATTCGGCTGGCTCGCGGGAACAAAATAATAGCATGGTCTGAAACCAGACTATAACAAACCCTGCAATTTAAACAATTTAATTAATGTCAACGTTTTTATTAAATTGTCATGCCAGGTGATCTTCATGTCTCCAAATCTTCGACAAACCTGAGAACTCCAAAGCACCCAGTGACATCAACATGCTAAATATTTTGAACTGCAAACACAATTGAATGAAAAGCCAACCCCCACCTGAGTATTGGACGCTAACTGTCAACTGATCAACCAAGATAAACTCTTAACATTCACAATGGTGAAAAAACTGGTAGACATGTGCCTTCGATGTATCGGCCAAAACCTAAATAACATCAGTCAGGTCGGAAGCTTGCTGCCAACCAAACATAAAGAAATTCTTCTGCAGCGTATCGCAGACCACGATATGTTGACACCGGATTATCTTCCCCATGTGACGTACCACCTATTCTCACCGTCGTTACGGTCAGTGAGATTCAAGTCATCGGAGCAGCTGACCGACGCCGTACTGATGCAGCTGGAAGCGTGTCAGTGTCAGTTAGACTCTCTCGTCATAACCAACTGTAACCAAGTCTCTGGTAAGATATCGCACTATCACATGCTTACAACAAATTGTAAAAGTCTCTGTCAAACATGGCAATTTTGAAAGGCAACTTGGAGGCAATCAACTGCACTGTATGCAAAAGGAACGCTTCGGCAGCACAAGACACATTTTTGTAAGAGTGTCTTAATATTGTCCCCTAGAAAACTATGTGGAATTTGACTTGTGCATGTTTTTTTTCTTCTTGGAGATTGTCTGGAACTGTTTGCCTGTAAATAGACCGATCCAATAAGCCCTGCCCCCAATAAGCCCTAGCTGCCCCCATACGTGTTGACCAATCACAGCCTTGGGTACGCCACCGAAAGTCTGACAAAAGTCCAACACGAAAAAATCCTTTTGGAAAATGTAAACGTACTTATAGCGAGGGTTCATGTCATGCAGTCTGGCATTGAAGAGACACACAGAGTTGTGATTGGTCAAAATGTTAGGGGGCGGGGCTTAATGGATTGGTCTGTTGCCCTGTGTGACATTGCCGTTACACATTTAACATGAACATTATTAACCAGTTTGCGCCGGACACCCTGTATCAATGCAAATATTTTCAGGGCCAGCAAACAGATGACATAAATTTTGTATTTTCGTGTGAAATTGCAATCCTGGAATAAAGGGCTCCTCACATTCCACTACGGAGCTTACACAAATCATGCACATGGCACGTAACTTTTGTTCCAAGGAGAGGATTACGAGATATAGAGAGGCTTCCACCATTGTTTATTCATTGTATTTCAGCACACTGGAGGTAAGTCAGAGAGAACTGAGTATCCAGCCTTCGTTCTGGTTTCTTTGTGCCAGCGATAGAAAAATAATCGCGGCAAAAATGATTGAGAAAAATAATCCCGCTGGGGGAACGGGAAAAAATGGAAGAATCCCGGTGACAAGCATTCTAAAAAAATGTGTTTTTTGGTTTTTTTTTACTCCTTAATGTCCTCTTTTTTCTCTTTTCTTTCTTCCAATTGATTTTTATAGATAATGGAATGCATGCACTCCTCAGTAAGCAGAAGTCCCTCAAGTTTCTCAAATTGAAGAGGCTACCGCTGATAACATGCAAAACACTTGAAGCCATCTGCTGTCCAGACACGCTGGTTGAGGTCAAAGTTCACTGTAGCAATATAAGCAATAAAGGTGAAGGGTCAACAATTGAAGATCTCATTCTTATTGTAACCATAGGCTGTAGGTATATTTGTCATAATTTAGGTGCAACATAAAACCAAAACCAACTGACTTCACAACTTGTTACAAGCCATGAGAACAGACTTTAACTGAGTCCTCCTACCTCATGAAACCAACTGACTTCACAACTTGTCACAAGCCATGAGAATAGACTTTAACTAAGTCTTCCTACCTCATGAAACCAAGTGACTTCACAACTTTTTTGTAGCCACGAGATTATACTTTAACTGAGTCTTCCTACCTCATAAAACCAACTGACTTGTTACAAGTCATGAAAGTAGACTTTAACTGAGTCCTCCTACCTTATAAACCAACTGACATCACAACTTGTTACAAGCCATGAGAGTAGACTTTAACTAAGTCCTCCTACCTCATGAAACCAACTGACTTCACAACTTGTTACAAGTCATGAAAGTAGACTTTAACTGAGTCCTCCTACCTTATAAACCAACTGACTTCACAACTTGTAACAAGCCATGAGAGTAGACTTTAACTAAATCCTCCTACCTCATGAAACCAACTGACTTCACAACTTGTTACAAGTCATGAAAGTAGACTTTAACTGAGTCCTCCTACCTTATAAACCAACTGACTTCACAACTTGTTACAAGCCATGAGAGTAGACTTTAACTGAGTCCTCTTATCTCATGAAACCAAGTGACTTCACAACTTGTTACAAGCCATGAGAGTAGACTTAAAACTAAGTCCTCCTACCTCATAAAACCAACTGACTTCACAAATAGTTACAAGCCATGAGAATAGACTTTAACTGAGTCCTCCTACCTCATGAAACCACCTGACTTCACAACTTGTTACAAGCCATGAGAATAGACTTTAACTGAGTCCTCCTACCTCATGAAACCAACTGACTTCACAACTTGTTACAAGCCATGAGAGTAGACTTAAACCGAGTCCTCCTTCCTCATAAAACCAACTGACTTCACAACTAGTTACAAGCCATGAGAATAGACTTTAACTGAGTCCTCCTACCTCATGAAACCAACTGACTTCACAACTTGTTACAAGCCATGAGAGTAGACTTAAACCGAGTCCTCCTTCCTCATAAAACCAACTGACTTCACAACTAGTTACAAGCCATGAGAATAGACTTTAACTGAGTCCTCCTACCTCATGAAACCACCTGACTTCACAACTTGTTACAAGCCATGAGAATAGACTTTAACTGAGTCCTCCTACCTCATGAAACCAACTGACTTCACAACTTGTTACAAGCCATGAGAGTAGACTTAAACCGAGTCCTCCTTCCTCATAAAACCAACTGACTTCACAACTAGTTACAAGCCATGAGAATAGACTTTAACTGAGTCCTCCTACCTCATGAAACCAACTGACTTCACAACTTGTTACAAGCCATGAGAGTAGACTTAAACCGAGTCCTCCTTCCTCATAAAACCAACTGACTTCACAACTTGTTACAAGCCATGAGAGTAGACTTAAACTGAGTCCTCCTACCTCATGAAACCAAGTGACTTCACAACTAGTTACAAGCCATGAGAATAGACTTTAACTGAGTCCTCCTACCTCATAAAACCAACTGACTTCACAACTTGTTACAAGCCATGAGAATAGACTTAAACCGAGTCCTCCTTCCTCATAAAACCAACTGACTTCACAACTTGTTACAAGCCATGAGAGTAGACTTAAACCGAGTCCTCCTTCCTCATAAAACCAACTGACTTCACAACTTGTTACAAGCCATGAGAATAGACTTAAACCGAGTCCTCCTTCCTCATAAAACCAACTGACTTCACAACTTGTTACAAGCCATGAGAATAGACTTAAACCGAGTCCTCCTTCCTCATAAAACCAACTGACTTCACAACTTGTTATTAGCCATGAGAGTAGACTGAGTAAAATACAAACAATGTTCTTTATCCTCGATGCAAGTTTAACATCCATCAAAATTGTTGCGGTACCCACTGCTATAATATAGGATTCGGACTACCTCTAGCTACTGGGCAAGCTCGGTGGTGAGACATCTGCTCCAGAATGGCAAAGGTCGTGGGTTGGAATCCCACCCGAGTAATATACGTGTGGATCTTTTTCACAGCACTTGGGAAGTACTGAGTGTACAGTGGCTTGCTTAACACACATCAGTGTTTGGGTAAAAAACAATAAGTTAAACTCATACCTCATCTTTTATACCCAGTGTAAAGTAATATTTTGACTCTTATATCTTGATCAGGAATCCAAAACCTAGTGAGTAAAAACCCCAAGATCTCAAAGTTATCTTTCGGTACTGCCACCTTCAAGGTGACAGAGGAAGTGGTGTCAGTGTGTGGATCATCCCTCGGAAGTAATTTGGTAAGATGGTCATCAAGGAGTAAAGTGTCCGGGGCTTGATTTCACAAAGCGTTCATCTTAAGATGAGTTGCCAGTATCACCACGGTGATTTGTATCGTGACATCACACTTTGCTTAGCAATAAAGATTGATACACAGTTAAGATCAGTCTTGGCTCTTTGTGAAATCGGCCCTTAGCCCTGTTGTTAATGAAGACGAGAAACAAGTTTGCCCTAAGTATGTTCGAAGTAATTACCATCTGAAATCAGTTCAATAAAATAATTTAATAACAAAAAGCATATTTTGGAAACTACCAACCAAAGAGACTTTTGATATAAATGCAAAAAATGGTAATGTCCTCATTTTTTTTATCCTAACAGTGGCTAAATAATACATAGTGCACATATTGATGCATACATCCCCAAATTGTTTATGTACAATGTATATGTTTACTGTCTTCCTGGTGGTGTTTTAATCCAATAGACCGATTGCGCGACCCGCGTCACGTGACCTCTTTTGGGTATAAAATGTAAACACACACAACATCCTCCATAGGAAAGGGTGGTACGGTACACGATGATTAATGCATTTAGTTTATTCGATCGAGGCTTTTCTTGCTCGAAATTTGTAAAAGATATTCCGGAGTTTGTACCAGAGACCTTCAAGTGGCTGAATAAAGCCAGTAAGGACAGTTCCAGCAAGTCTTGAAAATTGTAAAAGTACCGTATAAATGTGCACGATGTGTACAGCGCACAACCGAACATTAGGCCAGACGTGAGACGACCACACACTTTTCAACACAAAAATTTCAAAGTGTTGAAGCTGAAATCCTCCAAAGAAATTGCTTTCGAAAACTGTGTGATTCCTTTGTCTATTTGAAATTCTGCAAGGCTAGGTATTAATGCTCACTTTTCCAATGTTGTTTATCCTTTTTTTACAGTGATTTAGGCCTACATTACAAACACAATAACAGACGGGTGGCTACATAATAGTCGTCCGACGCCGGTAGTGCATGGCTTAAAAAGCCTCTTTTCAGAAGAATTCTGTTAAATTATGAAACAGAGATGTGATTTAAATTAATGCCACAACATACTACTTTACGTAAAGGTGCTTATTAACTAATTTATCACTTAACAAAAGTAAAATCGACCGTTTTCGTACTCACTCTGTGTCATCAGCTGTATGGCATTATACCCAATAGGAGGTCACGTGACCGCATGTTAACATTGTCACGCAATCGGTTTATTGCATGCATGTCTGGGGGTAGATCATGGAGCCCTATGGGTAAATCTAGATTTCCTTTGTTGTTTTTGTTTAGGAGTGGGGGAGGAGAGGGAGGAGGGGGAGGGGGCTTAGGCGTGGGATTAGAGAGATGTTTGTTGTGCTGGGCAGGGTGGGTGTGGTCAGCCACTGATCGTTGGAGGTCATAATACCTTACTCAATCTACATTTATTATCATTATTATTATTATTAATTTTTTGGTAATGAAACCAAGGATGCCTCAAAAGCTAACTTAATCACTGTAGCTCGGAAGCCTGAGAAAACCTGTAGATAAGGATGCTTGCTATCTGAACCAGAAACACCAGGGTAAACCCCTACTCTTCCACGAAAAGTGTTCTGGGTTTCTTGAATTTTCACTATCCATCCTAGTACAGGGGACATACAGCTTACCGTCCCGTCCGAAGGACAAAGCAATTATGGTAAAGTGTCTTACTCAAAGTCATCAGTGTCGTGACTGGCCAGGCCAGGATTCGAACCCACATTCTGTAAACTACAGAACTTGAAGTTTGTCGAACTACATGTAGACCACTCGGCCACGACACTCTGCTGTGTAAAGACCTGATAATAAGAAAGCTTCTTGTGATTTGTCATCTTTTTAATTTCAGATTCAACTTGACTTGTCTAATCTCAACTCATTAATCAACAAGAGCCTGGTGTCGCTTGCTGAAAACTGTCCAAACCTGAAATCGTAAGGTCACATTTTGTTTTTCTTATGAATAAAAGTTGCTATTTTGCTATCGAAACTGTGTATGGCATTAAGTTTGGTAATCCTAACGCCTGTCAACATTAAAATGTCTTTAAACTTGATTCATTTCTTGCAGAATTTGTGTAAGTGGCTGCAACAAAATAACCAGTGAAGGTCTTCTGCCGGTAAGATATTTAAATAATCCTGTCTTTTTTTACCTTCATCTGTCGGTTAAAAGATAAGAACTGCTCTCTAAATGTCCTCATATTTAAAGGCAAAAACAGTTCTTTTAAAAGTTGTTTGAGTGGTGCAAATGGTACTCAATACACTTCATGTGCCATGTGATATCTTTATGGTTGTACATGTATTTGGACATATGCTTGCTCATTTGTTTCATCATCTGCTACCATGGTCTTGTGGCTTCTTGCATCTTGAAAGATTTCTTGCATCTTGAAAGACAAAAAAAAAGGTACTCAAAGAGATGGCCCTTAACCAGTTGTGCCGGTTGGCGCCGGATGACTTGTTTTCACGCAAAGGTTTCCCCTGCCTGGAAACAAAAGCCTTGTAATAACGGTATTGTGTAAAATCGAAAAACCGGAGCAAAGGTCGCCTGGACATTCCACTGCTGACCGTTCCCAGACCACACACACGTCGTCTAATGCTACGTTTCACCAACACAAAGACAAAACAAGGTCTTGAATATTTTGGTGAGTTCTGGCTATTTAGAGGTGGTTTTGGTGTAATCCCGATTCCAGACCTTTGTCCTTTTGTTCCAAGAAGAGGATTACAAGACATCAAGAGGCTTCCATCATTGTTTATTCATTGTATTTCGGCTCAACGGAGGTAAGTCATGTGTTCGGGCTTAGTACCAATTCTATGCCGTAGGTAACGGCCGATGTTTTGCAATTCACGGTGTGTGAATTTGACATTTTCTTGGTCGAGAAAACAAAACGCATCTTTGTTCTCTTGGCTTTGTCAAGTCAGGGTTTCTTTGTACCAGCGGTACTCTCAAAGAAAAACGATTCCGGCAATTCCGACAAAATAATCCCAGTAGGGTAGACGGGAAATAATGGAAGATCCCTGGCGGCAACTGGTAAAACAAGAAATATTGGTTACCTTTGGAGAATTCTTTTTGGGTCGGAAGAAGTAATAGCCAAACTTTTGCACCCTGAACTATTTGTGTTGATTAATTTTTTTCACAGCTCTTTCGAAGCTGCACCAAGCTCCAAGAGTTGGATCTCTCCTTCTGCTATAAGGCCTTAGAACCAACAAACAGCAACGTGTTAGCACATCTTCCCGTCAGCATCACATCGTTATCGCTCAGTGGACTACCAGTAGAGGGCGCTACATTGCTGACAGCTCTTTCGAGACTCACCAGACTGTGTGAGCTGAGACTTTGCGGGATTAACATGATCTCTGAAGAGGATATTGAAGAGGTACAATGTAGTTAAGATCTGGGATTATGAAACATCGCTGGCTAAAAATTCTAACTGGGGGTGATGATTGAATGTAAATCATCAGTCGTGCCATGAATTGACGTATGGGTAAAAAAATTACAAAATTTGGCCAATCTGTTTTTGTACAAATTATTGATATACTCATTACTGTTAACATTGTCAGCAAGTTGCAGGACCTAACATGTAATAGTTTCGTAATTACACTAATTAACATGACCGTATCACCGTATCACTTGATTTGCCATTGTGCAATTCCACGAAGTGACGTATCAGTATTCGCCACTTTATCCATTGTAGCACATAGCGCTGTTACGGTGGCAAACACGTGCGGTACGACATCATCATCATTAGATAGATGTTAATATTTGCATCGGGGGGGAATGAATATAAATTTCAATTTGCCTTTCACCGATGTGTGATAAGCACTGTATACTCAGTGCTTTCGAGTCCTATGAAGAAGAAAAAATCCACAGGCAACTCGGGTGGGATTCGAACATGCTCGGTGGTCTAGCTTGGTTAAGACATCTGCTCTAGTCCTGCGGGAGTCGTAGGTTCAAATGCCACCCGAGTTGCCTGTGGATTTGTTTTCCACAGGACTCGAAAGGATAACATCATTCATCACAATCATCGTGGACATTTTGGAAGTCAGTGTCCCTGTGTGTTATACAGTATAGTGTGCATGTTAGGCGATAAGGAGCTTACAGGCTTACCCTAATTTTCCAACGCAATTTGACTCCCAAAACAGCGAGCGTGGCAGACAGTAGCCTGCGTGTGACGTTGGTGCAAGGGGGTCAATTAGTCAGTAGTGTGTGTGTGTGTAAGTTCATCGATGTAAAGAAACGGATTAGACAAATATTCCAACTCTAAAAGTAAAGGGGAAGCTGAAAGGAAAAATGTAGAACAGTTAAAAAAAAACAGCTAAAAATCTTACCTGTTCCAAGTTGCTTATTAAACATAATTTGTTTTTGTCATAATTGCTATTATCTCTGTGTCTTAAATGCTATTGTCATTGTAACTTTGTACAGCGCATTGAGGATTCCTTCAATTTTGAAATGCGCTTTATAAGAATCTATTTATTATTAGTATGTTTCCCCCTTTTGAGAGATGTAATTTTTTTTTTGCATCGGGGATAAGGAATATTATTTGTAATGTTTTACCCATACACCGATGTGTGTTAAGCACTGTATACTCAGTACTTTCCCAAGTCCTGTGAAAAAAATCACAGGCATTTTTCCTTGGGTGGGATTCGAACCAACAACCCCCGCCATTCTAGAGCAGATGTCTTACCAACTAAACTACCGAGACTGCCCGGTAGCTAGAGGCAGTTCGAATCCATTACCAGCGGGTACCGCAACCATTATGAGAGATGTTGATTTTTGCATCGGGGATAAAGAATATTATTTGTAATGTTTTACCCATACTCCGTTTCACCCTTGTTATAACTTTCTATAATTATATTTCAGATATTTTGTGTCGTTGGTAGTCAACTTACCTTACTAGACATGAGTGGATGTCACCAGTCTATGACGGACCACGCCCTGAGGTCAATCGTCAAGCATTGCACAGAGCTGGAGAAGCTGTCTCTGTCGTTCTGTGTACGTCTGACGGGCGAGGCTTTTATCAGTCTTCTACGAGATCAGAGAAGAGCGAGAAACTTGACGTCTCTGAAACTCAATGGATGCAAAGAGGTATGGCGTAGAAGATGTCTGGAGCGAAAAGCCAAAGCTTTAGGCAGTATGTAGTCCTGGCTGACTTTATTATTTATATTTATGAAGTTGAGATGAACACTTTTTAGTGAAACTAAATGAATGAAAAATCATTATTATGCAAAACTAACCCCAGCTTTTTGTTTAAGGGTGTCCATAACATTGGTGAGATTGAAAATGTAATTGTTTATAGATTTACACCAAAGTTACATGGTGTAAAGATGGTCATGGTGGGAAAACTTCCCTTGAAGTGTTTTCGCCTGAAATGTTGCACTTTTTTTGAAATGAGTAAAACAACTAGTCTTCATCTTGTGAGTCTGAAATCCTATGTTTGAAAATGTGTGAAAACAGTGACGGGGTTTTTCACTATTTTCTTGTGACTTCGATGACAGATTGAGATTAAATTTTCAAAGGTGTGTTATTTCATGTATGTGTTTGATTGTTACAATCGGAATTAAAATCGGGGTCTTCAAATTCTATTTTCTTGACTTTGACAGTATTTCAGACAGAAATATTTCTATGGAAGATTGATTCTGGTGTAAACTTCAATTTCAGTTAGCTTTCGGACCGATATTAAATGAAATAAAATTTGGGTGAATACCAATCCTTTATTCTACACATCTTTAATAAAGAAAACTTCCAATCTTTAAGATTGATTTTCATCAGTTACGTAAGTAGCTCTCTCTCTCTCTCTTTCACAAGATCAACTGACAGATATTTCCCTTCGTTCTTGCCAAGACATTCCATTTTATTCAATGACGTTTTTTTGTCTTGGTAGATTTCCCATGCAGTCCTACTGGAGATAGCAATATCATGTTGTAACCTGGATACCTTCTACTTAGCTGGACTGAAGTGTGTGGACGACGCTTTGCTCTCTGATATTGCCAATAATTGCCTGAAACTGAGAGATGTTTCTATTAAGAGTTCGACTGGGACCGATTCACATCAGGTATGAATCATAAACAGATTGATTTCAAATGGCCTGGGTTTGAAGTCTCACTCAGGAGTAAGCCTGGGCGACTAGTGGGACTAGTCGAGTAATCGCGACTGTTGATTGCATCGGCTAGTCGTGATGGCCGCGTTGCATCTACTCGAGTAAATGCGCCGCCACGATTACTTCAACAGTACTCACGAATAGTTGCCCAATGAACGGATTTCTCATTCACGAGTCAGGAGGAGATATTGACACTAACATAATGACGAACTAAAATGACTACAAATGGTTCCGTGTTCGAAATATTTGTTTCTGTCGTTTCCAAACATACCGAGGTAAAATTATTGGCAACTTGACCTTCAGCTGGACAAATAATATCAAGCCGACACTCCCCAAGGATTATTCCCAAGGGAAATTAAAAAAACAAAACCTGCATGCTGCCCGATACTTTTCACATTGTGTAGCACCAGGGAGGAAGGATGTGGTTAGCACAAAGTTATTCAAGGCCACTCTGTATACAATCCACCCACATTGTCGTAAAGTCTGCTGCAATTTGGATTGTTGTGGACGGGGGTCAATTCTGACAAAATCAATTCACTATTCATGTTCTTGGTTGGGGTGTATATACTTGTACATGTACAAAGCTAGTAGGGGTGATGGCCTTGGCTTTCGATCGTAGCCGGACCTTCGTCAGAGGCATAAACAAGCACAGACAGAAAAACAAATCCATTTATAGAAAAAGAGGGAGTAGGGAATCCTGTTGGTAAGTGATGACGTTTTTGGAGCCAGAAGTGCAATGTATACTTACATGTACATAAAAGTTTGTTGCACTTGCACTTTCGGCCCCAAAATGTACTCTTATGTTTTTGCCATGTAAAATGCCAAAGATTTAAAGTTTAAAAGTTTTATGGTATTGTATAGACCTTATGCATTCGCCGCCATCTTTAAGGTCAAACACAGCATCGAACGTGCAGTGTAGAGCAATTTCGGGTGGGTGACAAGAGTCGACTAGACTTAACCATAGTCGATCTAGATGTCAGCCGAACGCTACGTGGTTTGACTAGCTAGTCCAACTGAATCAACCTAGCCCCGGAGCACTGTTCCTCTAGTCAATTCACGTGCTACGTCACAATTAATGAGTTGTTCAACGATAACGGAGGAATTTGGTTGAATATGACAATAATTTGTCTCTGCAGTGAAATATTTTAGTTAATTATTGCACGTAGAGATAAAAATAGGAGGGGAAAAACATAGAAAATGAACTTGAAAATGACGTGCTAACTTGCTAAATCCTATCGTCTGCTCAACAAGCATACATTCACTTAAATTTACTATATTGACTAGTCGCTCGACTAGATGCATTGGAGTGAAGAACAGATCACGCATGCGTGGTTTAAATCACAAATGGACTAAAAGTCAGCACCCGAACTTGCTCGTAGCTGTTTTGACCGCGGCGCGAGGGTGTCCTTTCCTGTGCTCATTGTGACGTCATACGCATAAGGTCTGTACTATTGTATTGCACTGTATTGTATTAAGCTATTGTGTTGCGTTGTATTGTATTGTCTTTGCAAAAAGTTCGTTAATTTGAACTTTGATTTTTGCAGGTAACAGACAAAGGTCTGTTAGAGTTGATCAGATGCTGCCCTCTAGAGCACGTAGTGATTTCTGGAATCCATAAAGTCACTGACAAGACTGCCCTCGCTCTAGCCAATGCCTGCCCCGACCTTAAGAGCCTTTATGCATCAGGATGTACAATGATTACTGCAGCTGGCCTTCGCTACCTTCAGGTCAGTTCTAGCAGTTTGGTTTTCGTTTTGGAACATATTTCACTAGTTCAAATAATGGAAGCTGAAAAGGGGATCGGCATATTGACCCTTTCGTTACCAAATTGTTTGAACATAAACAACCACTGAGGACCAAAATGTTTGACCACTCAAGCATGAAGCACACATTCTTACACAACAGAAAGCTTTCGTTCAAAGGCAAATTTGACCTATTATCACCTTAAAGATGTTGTTTTGCAGCAAAATAGGTAATAACAAAATGCTTACTTATTGAATTCCTTTTCTTATAATCTAAAGAATCATTGAGATCGGCCAATAAATGTGCAAGTTCTTGATATTCGATTCCGAAGTGCTATCTGTAACCTCAAACACTTTTTTGCACTCAATCATATGGCTTTTCGTAGTTGTTTGGCAGTTCGGATCTTTCCACTCCAATTTGAAGGGATTGCATAATAGCAACATGTTATTTTACCATCATTAGAAAGGTAAGCTTGGGTATGGAGGGTGAACATGGACAAAACCCATAACAGATGGCCTTTGTGCTCAGGCCCGAGTGCTTTTTTATGTGTAAGCTTGGTTGACTAAAGTTGCAAATGGCAAAGAAGAGGGGGTATGAGTGCAGTCGACAAAAGTCACCCGTGGTAAGGAAAGGGCTAAAACAGCTCTGATTTCAAGATATTTGTTTCACAACTGAGGTTGGATGCAATTGGACCCCCCTAACTTTTGAATAAAACACAATTCTTTGCTTTTTCCTTTGCATTGTTGTCATGTTTGTATTGTTTTTGAATGCCTTTTTTGTTTTCTTTTTAAGGACCCCAAGGGGCTGTGTCGTCATGATTGTAGCAGTAAATGGAATAAACCAGATACTACGCGCGCGTGCGTGCAAGCCCGGACATATGCAGTATCTGGGTTAGAGTTCATCTTACCATGAACAGCCACAGGCCTGCTATAATCATGACAACACGGCCCCTTTAAGCCGTGAATGTAAACATTCTTGGCCATCCTTGGCTTTGTTTTCAGTTTATTTTTTATGTATCTCTTTGTATTTTTGTACTTTTACCAAATTAAATGAAAATAACTGACGATGGTATCAACCCAATTCAATTAACCCAGTCCCTCTAAAAATATATATATATATAGACTCCTATTAAAAATTATAAAAATACGCAGTTCTTATATAGTTCTTACAAAGCACTCAATATTTTTTCCTGCAAGGTATGCGGAGTTACGTTTTGGAGTATGAGACCTGTCCTTTACATAGCACCATGTAATGGTTTACAAGGTGCTGTGGCGCAATCTGCAGCCGATCAAACCAGGAACACCGGGGCGAACCCCTTCTCTTTGCGATAAGTGTACTGGGTTCTTTTACGTGCATTACACAACACACGGGTCCTATGGCTTTACATCCCATCCAAAGGACGCAACAATAATGGTTAGTGTCTTGCTTAGGGACACAAGTTTCAAGACCGGGACTGGAACCCACACTCTGCTGATCAGAAACACCAGAGCTTGAGTCCGGTGTTCTTATCCGACCGGGACTGGAACCCACACTCTGCTGATCAGAAACACCAGAGCTTGAGTCCGGTGTTCTTATCCGACCGGGACTGGAACCCACACTCTGCTGATCAGAAACACCAGAGCTTGAGTCCGGTGTTCTTATCCGACCGGGACTGGAACCCACACTCTGCTGATCAGAAACACCAGAGCTTGAGTCCGGTGTTCTTATCCGCTCAACCAAGACACACCACTCCTACTGTCTGACCATTCAATAGTATCCACTGTGGTTTCAAATGGTTGGTCCTCTCGCTGGCAAATTGTGGTGTAAAGTAGGAGGGTTACAGAGTTGGGTCTGTCGTCCCGTGTTTGTGACGAAAAAACTAATCACATTTCTTGTCATTTTTGTAGGACATGTGCAACGAGAGAGTCCACATAGTCCACAAGATCCCCAACCTGGACCCCAACCAAGTCATGGCCAAGAATCTAGATACAGGAGAGTTTTGCAGAGTAGACCAGATGCACTGATCCTGTTCAACACTCCCCACCCACCCCTCCCGAGCGGTCAAGGTAAAGCTGTGAAAATAGAGCATCCTAACTATTAGTCCAACCACTTGTAAGTCTCACCTCTCCCTACGGAGGTTTCGCAGGCTAGGAGTCACTGATACAGAGGCTCAGATCTTCATTTCAATTCAGTATACGAATATTGAACGCATGTGAGTGCATTGTCACAGAATTATAATCACGAGGTGAAATCTGGACTGTTCCATTTCAGGAGACGAAGCCGAAGTGAAATGAGAAATCCAGATTTCACTGAGGTGATTATATTCTGCGACAATGCACGAACGAAATGCATTCAATATCTGTTTTATATAACTCACAATAGATCCTCGTCATTTGCAATTTTATTTTACAATAAACAACAACAAAAAAAACCCCACAGAAACGCGTCAACCCCACACACTGAAAACCTTATGCAAACCAAAAACTTTTAATAACTTGGATGATTCCATGTAGATACCGCCCTAGTCCGCCGTGATATGACATTGCCTGGTTTGGGTGAAACAGACTGGAATGATCGTTTTGTGAACGACACTGAGAAAATCAATATTCATCGTCCAATAATTATCCATATTGGACAGTCCAACGTCGCAGCAGTAAATACATGGTATAATAAAGGATGACACGTGACGTGTGTCCCACCAATCAAATGACAAGGATCTGTCTGTGTGTTATATAACTCAATTTATTATCACAATTTACAGGTTAAAAGAGAAAATTGTCTTCCTGTGTGAACATTGACATCCAAAACAAAATTACGTTATCAAAAACAGTAGAATGCTAAGAAAAAAAATCTGAAGGCATCAAAATCACAAAACAGAAATAGAAATAAGAATCAAATGTTATGGTAATAGATTTTTATGTATGCCTTGCAGAAATCAACTATTGAGCCAATTGAAAAATAAATAAAAAATTCTACCTTTAAAAAAGTGTTGGCTTCGTGGTCCTTTAACCAGTTGGCGCCGGCTGGCTGGCGTGTATCCATGAAAATATCATTTGAGCCAGCAAATGGGTGACGTTGGAACACCTATTGTGTAAATTCGGAGCACTGGAACAACTGTCACCCAGACATTCCACTGCTGAGCATGCACAGGGCATGCATATGCAGTGTAACGCTTCATTTCACTCAAACAGAGAAAACTTGGTCTTGAACATTTTACTGATTTTTGGCTATTGTGCGTTTTTGTTTGTTTGTTTGTAATCCCCGTTTCCAACATTTGTCCTTTTGTTCCAAGAAGAGGATTGCGAGACATTGAGAGTTTTCCACCGTTGTTTATTTATTGTATTCGTCTCGATGGAGGTAAGTCAGAGTGAATCGGGGATCGAGCCATGGTTCCGGGTTAAGTACCAACCCTATGTCGTAGCCCACAGCCGATGTTTTGCAATTCACGGTGCATGAATTTGACATTTTGTCGGGACACTAATAAAAAATTACAGTGCAATAAAGAAAATCTTTGTTCTCTTGGCTTTGTCAAGTCCAGGTTTCTTTTTGCCAGCGGTACCCTCAAAGAAAAATGATTTCGGCAATTCCTAGAAAATAATCCCTTCAGGCTGGACGGTGAACAAAAGAAAAAATCCCAGCGGCAACTGGTTAAAAAGCTGCTGTAGAAGTTCTGGTCTTAGGATTGAAGGGCAAGAATGACATTCCAGGTTTTTTTTATCCAAGTAAAATTCTTATCCCTGGATTTAATGAGATGTTTGATCGCTTGGTCAGGTTCCCCAAGTCGACAGTGTACTGATAACTCTACTGATGCATAAAAGGGACCAGACTGTTTAATCTTTCAGTCTGAGTTTGTCGGTATGGCCGTGTTCGAATCGAGCGACTTCGGCTACGGCTATGGCCGTTGGCTGCTGTGACATCATTGAAGAATGGGCCTTTTCAGCCATAGCCACAGCTTAAGCCAGCAATTCGGACACGGCTTATGGCTTGGGTGTGAATTGAAGAACTGTGAGCTAAATGAAGCTGCAATAATTGGTTATATCTTCCAGTAGCCCCATAAATAGGGCCAATCCACCTCGTATCCTTGTATACGACGTGGATTGGCCCTATTTATGGGGCTAATCTTACAGATGACAAGAAAACGAATAGATGTACACCCAAAAGAAATATTGTAAAAAATATATTTATTCGTAGGATTTTTTTAAAACTCTACTTTATACATTTATACAAAAAAAAAGCTGTAAAATTATGCAAAGATGAAGTGTTTGACAAGTAAAAACATATTTGTAAGCGCATAGTGGTGAATTGTGTGTGCGATAGACACAGGCCCTTGTTGGAAAAATCTTAGAGCAAGTTCGATCAAGGACCATAGTTAACCATAGTTCGACTAACTCATGGTCAACGATGGTTGGACTAGTCTAGTCGACTATTCGCGACCAGCCTATCGATGTTGGTCGCATCGCTGGTTACCAATAGCCGTTTCATAAGCACAGTGCAGTGGGGACCAGTTATCAGGAAAGCGATAAGCGTAAATTTCGCCGTTTTCTCATGGTCGCATGGACGTGACATGACTGGAGTCGTTTGCACTTCAACTCCAGTGCGCATGCACTACGTACGTCACTAACCAACCACTGGGGGATCGAACTTGCTCACGGTCGTCGTGATTTGTGTTATCATTGTAGTGTCACCAACTTAATTTACCATTTCTAGGCTAATGCGGTCTGTATTATCAATTATTGTAAGTCAATCATTTCAGTTAACCACTTAGTACGAAAAAGCTTTTAAATTGACAAGTGCAACTTTTTAATTGATATAATAAAGTGAATCTGGGATGTAATATACAAATATATCATGGTTCGAGGGTGGACAGTCGATATAAGCTCCTCGAGGTTTTGGAAGAGTTGATAAACTAGTTCCAGAGGCAAAGCCGAGGGAACTAGTTTGTCAACTTCCAATACCGAGGGGAACGGAATGTAATAGGCTTATCAGCTGAAATAAACCATGTTATATTTGTTTAACTATACTTCAAAACTTCTCTAGTTTGGAATCATTGAACCGTGAGAAAATGCGGATTGACATTTACGTGTGCCGCAGCCATATTTTCATGTGTGTGTAGCTCGGCTAGGCTTGGGTGATGTTTGCGCGTGTACACTACACCCGTGCGACAGTTCCATCGGTGCGTGGTAAAGTGAATGCAGAGTAGACTGTTACACATGCGACAGTCTACTACGCATATGTATTTATCATGTGCGCGAATACTGAACACACGCAGCAAAAATAGCATCTGGCACGTGATGCCGAATGGACCAGTGAGAATTTGACTCCCAATCATGAATATGTATGAGGTATAGTAATTTGGATTATACCCATACACTGATGTGTGATTAGCAATGTATACTTGGTGCTTTCCAAGTCCGACAGAAAAAAAATCCACAGGCTACTCGGGCGGGATTCGAACCCATGATTTTCACATTGTAGAGCAGGTGTCTTTAGCAGCAGACCACTAATCTTAAGGGTGTCCAGTCATGAGAGGACAGTTCCAACCAAAGATCGTATAGCGCAGAAGGCGCAAGCTGTGTTACTCCGGCTGAAATGTGAAGTATGCACTGGACGCCATTTCAGTAAGCAAATATGTTGATACAACAATTGATCAGTGCAGACAATGACCATTGCTAACAATGATATAACAAAACATTTGCTTACTAAAATGGCGCCCATGCCGTACTTCACATTCCAACAATAGAAAGAGCTTCATTTCCCCATTTTGTGCCTTCGGCGCTATACGATCTTTGGATCCAACCCTGCACATGTAATTCACAGTGGGTACATGTTTTATTGATTTACAATAAATTGCATTGTCATTGGGGATAACATTTCATCGTGTACCAGGTGAAAGTAAGTAACAACAAGTTCCCGGTAAAACTTAAAGGGCGTAAGCAAATGATGTGAAATGTTGTGTTTCATGAAAAGTGAGTGGGAAAGTTTGATCATTTTTTTGCCATTCAAAAGTCATTATACTAGGAAGGTTAAAGTCTGCATGGGAATGGGAAAACATGTCTTTGGGTGAATTCTAGCAACAAAAAAATGTAACATTAATGCCATATGTTTCATGTCAGGGCCATTTTATTGCTTACGTCCTTTTAATACTGCGACAAAATACTTTAGGGGGCCAGTAAAAGGGCGTAAGGCGTTACGCCCTTTTACCAGGCACACAACGATTTTTACCCTTCACCATTGTGTGCAAAGTACTGTACATCAATATGTGATAAGCACTGCAACATTTTCTGTGCCATTTGTCTCACAAGTACAGCCTGAGCTTGGTTCGGGTCGAATCTAGACCCAGTAACTGGGGCGCTGTACTCCTTTTTTGAGATTTTTGACATTATCTGTCGTACTAGCACGACAGATAATGTTAAAAATCTCAAAAAGGGGACAGCGCCCCAGTTACTGGGTCTAGGTCGAATCATAATACAGATTCGCGTTACAAAGCGCCCTCTACAGTTTTCCGAGGATAGGCCATTTTCGCAGTGCATCATGGGAAGCAAAGTTGACAAGTTTTGGTCCTCACGCAGCACTTGCCGCATGACCTCGATTGTTTTGAAGTTTGTTAGTGGTTTGCAAAGAAGCAAGGTCGTACTTCTCTGTGTTTGTGACATAAGATGATATTTTTTATGAGGCCGGTGAATGTTTGTCATGTTCATGTAAGCCAGCCATTTAAAGGTCCTAAACTGCCGAGGGTCGCTAAGTTAAGAGTCTTTTTTTTTTAAATCAAACTTTTTTTGAAAAATGGTCACTCTGGGGTAAACTGTAGAGGGCGCACTGTATTGTAAATGGTCTGCCCGTATTATTAGTTTTAACTATTTAAAAAATATTATACAACTTACCTAAATGAATGTGTGCTTATGACAATTTGTATAAATAAAAATGATATAGATTTATGCTTGCATGCTAATACATAGATATGATAATCATTAGCCCTTGAGAAAGATTGCTAGGGTCGAAACGTGAGACCATTAACAATTGTTTTGCTTTTTGGGGGGTAATTATTAGTTATTTGCATCCATTTCATTTCTTTTTTGATAAGGACAATTTGACAACTGAAAAAGAAAATCAACCTGTGGATTAAATGGTCAAGTGAAACTTGACGCTGCCAGACCCTTTTTTAAATTTGCAACTCTTTGCAGACCTGTTAAAAATATATGTTCTGTCATGTGGAGAGGGGAAAACATTCGGCTGGATTTATATTAGCTAGGTTTTTTTCAAGCATCTTTTTATATGTATGTGCAATTAGAGATGATTATAGATTTGTAAATACAATTTTAAGATCCCATTTTCTTAATGTTTTTGAGGTTATTATTATTATTTTAACTTCAAAGCATTTTTCGAAGCAATTTCTTTATACCAACATTTATTGTAAAATGTGCACTTGTTAAGACATTTGAACTTGTTAAAAGTCATTTAAGAACCCTAACCCTGTGTCATTTAACTTATTTTAGTTTTAATGGAAAAATAAATGCACTTAAAATACACTTATTTAGAGCAACATGAAATGATTGTTTTGAAACATAAAGTTTGGGGAGATGGGTTGGTCTGTGGTCAGAGTACATGTAATCGTCAAGTTTCAGTTTGATATTATGGCAGATATCTATGGGCATCTACCTTGTACAAATAACTCGCCTTCGAAGATACTGGAATTTTGTTTCGCTAAATTATTTTTAATTGTTTTGTCTTTCAGAACATTTTGACAATTTGAGGCCAACATATGAAGATTCGTTCTAATTTTCTCTTTTGACAGTATAAACGTACAAACTTGAGAGTACTATGAAATGTAAGATGTAAAGGACATATTTGCAACTCTGTGTAGTGAATACAAAAAATAATAAAACACGCTCCGTTGAGCTAAGTGCTGTGAAAGACTTAATTATTCAACCACATTGTGAGGTCCGGAAAAATGTAATCAACCACTCGGCAAAAATGGGGAAGAATACCTGGGGAGTGTTTTCGCGGCTGTACACAATTATTGTTTTTGTCATTGGCGAGTGTTATGGCCAATTCAATCGAAACAGCTATTGATTGCGACTGGGAAAACACACCCCTGTGTATCCGTACATAAAATTGGAAGAAGCTGTAAAGAATGGGAGTTTGAAGGGGCACGTTGCCTTCGGATTGAGTGCTTTTGTGCTATAAACAGCGTTTGTTATGAAATGAATATGTCCGGATTAGATATGTTAAAAGTAGAATGCAACGAGTCACATAGATACCCCGTAATGGTGTGGTTTTTGTAAAGAATTTCGTGTCGGAACGCGGGCCGCCATTTTGTAGAATCAAATGTTTGACTCGCCACAAGATGGCGGACTGTATGTTACCATGTGAGAGTGTGCTTCCGCTGGTTGTACTTCCAGAGGCAAATGTATAATTTCTTTAATCTCTACTGATTTATTGCAACATGCTGTAGTTTTTTTTTCAGTGCATAGACACCTCTTAAAAAGGATATTGAGGAGCAATTCCAAACGGCACAATTTTAAGACTTTTGAAGGCAATGTGTCCGGTAATCATTTCTGTCTGAAAAGGTTTAACATGGCCAAGTTTGTTAACCGTGACATCGTTTTCATTATTTTGTCACTGAAAATCAATTTGTAATACATGTTGATGTTTATAAAAGGTCATGTTAACATGGTGAATGTTTTTACTCGTATTTCAAATCGAAAGGCTAATTGAAAGAAAGCTGATTACATACAGAATCAAATAAATGGTTGCTGTCCCTTCAAGATCGTTTCCGCATATTTACAATGGCTTTCATTGTATTGATGTTTAATGAAAATTTAATCAGTTGTTACCATGGTTCTCTGGCTATTTCAACATTACACGTGTAATGCCAATTATCGTACCATCCATGCTGTACGCTAATAAAAAGACTATAATTTGTAATCACCCCGCAGTACATTTTCCAATGTAAAAGAATTAGGGATTTCGCCGTTGCCGATTGTAGAGTTTATCCAGATGTAGTGTATTTAGCCGACATCCAACACAATGTTTTACGTCAGGATCGTAATTTGGACTCTGGTTTGGAGGTTTGTTTCTATTCACGGTGAGTAGGATATAGATGAAATGAACAAAACCTACAATGAAAAGAGAAATAATATGCACTGTGAATTAGCACTTAAATATTCAGTCGTATTTTAGAATCCCATGGCAGGAAAAATTACATGTGTATGTAAGTTTACGTTTCAGATTTGAAGAAGCTGAGTTTTTTCTGGCTTCTTAGAACCGTGACCTTTTACATTTTGATTCATCACTGCTCAATATTATTTATGTCTATATGCCGTTTAATCACCGGCAACTTCTAAAGGAAATCTTTTTAGATTGAGGATCAATCCGACTTAAAATCCCCAAGTATAGGCTAATTAGGTTCGATCATGATTTTGTTAATTGTTATAATTGTTTGTATTGTCTTGAAATGAATGAAGCGAAAGTTGGAAAGCTGTTCCCCCTCTCATGCACTCAAATGAAATATATTTACACTTCAAATACCAACAGTTTTATAAAACGTGCATGTTATTTTGTACAATTTTTGCAGGTGGGCGTACAAAGTGTCACAATAATGTCAACATCCTTAATCGTGCTGATTACACTATAATCAGCACAAAACGAAACTGGAGTGCATCACGTGACCACTGTAGATCACTTGATAAGGAGCTTGTTGTCATTGACTCAGACGAGGAACTTGAATATGTTCAGCAACTGCTACGAGATCAGGCAACTTCTGAAAGTTATTGGCTTGGGGCTAGTGACTTAGAAACAGAAGGTACATGAGAATTATTATATCTAAACTTAATCAAAGAAAGATTAACTATTGATGATGTATCACTTTTAAAAGGCAATATACAGGATTGGTAAAACTGATAGTGCAGTATTCTTACTTTGTTGATTCAATATATACATGAAAAAACACCTGTGAAAGTTTGGGCTCAATCCGTCGTCTACATGAGTCAAGAGAAAACTGGAAAACCGTGTACGTTTTTCAGCTTTTAAACACAGTCCTTATAATTTCGATTTACAGCCGAAATCAGCTGTGTACTTTTTTTTTTTTTTAGGTTTTCAGACACAGTTTTCTTAAATATGACAACATTTCAGAGAGGGAAATATTTCACAGAAAAATTGGTTCTAGTATGAACTTCATAAACAGTAAGCTTTCAGACTGAAACTAAACAATATTTTTATCCTTACCAATCATGTACAGTGATTAAAGCTTAAGGCTTAAACTTAAAGTTCGTAAAGCGCTCGCCTCTCGCTACTGTGGCCCAGCTGGTTCGAAATAACTGGCTAAAGCGAGTAGAGTTGTGCGATGGTTCTCGAAAAAAACACTTTTGATCCCTGTCTGTTGTCCTTGGTCACGTGGGTTGATTTGGCTGGCTGCCAAAGGCGCTCTTGAACTTTTGCTGCTCAAACACGTTGTAGCCGCACATTCTTTGCAATTCAGCTTCTCAGCTGCAAGTAAGGATTAGCCTCCGAACTAGTTATTTTCAGAATAGTTAAAAAAAACTACCCGTATGTCGGTTTTTCTTTTGACCCTCTGAATTTGATGGGTTTTTGAAAAGTAGATGTCCACAATGATTCACAATATACATACTTACTAGACATTGAAAAGCTTGGTGATGTTCATTAAAACCCTCCTTTGGCCCTAGAGACTATTTTTGGTAGTCGGTTTTTAGTGTTTTTTGAATAACTTGTTTAATTAAATTTGAATAATTTTGAAACTCCATGTATTCCTCAAGCAGTCAATTCCCTTCAAAACAAGGTATCCCCCGTTAAAATCGGCCCAGGCACTCTGCCAAAACATTCCATCAGCTAGTCAAGCCTCAGGGAATCATATTTCAACCCCTGTGCTAAGCAATACGGCCTTGTTGTTTATTGCCTGTGTCACAAGGCCAGATGTGTGGTCTGGTAATGGTCTGCAGCAGCATCAATGAATGATGTCATACCCTTGGTTGATGTCTGGCCTGACATCTAGTGTATCCTTTTGATCCAATCCAAAGTCTGTATTGGGGCTGGGGATGGAGGGGGGGGGGGGGGGATGGGGAAGGCGGGGCTTTAGTGATACTTTTGATACTGAAAGTTCATCAGCCTTTGATGTCTGGGTGGGTAGACTTACGGTCTTTGCCTTCCTCAATGCTTGAGGCCTGGAGGTTATAAATACTATTTTCTAGGAATAAGTTGTGATAAAACACCAGTCGACTGTTAGTTGTGGCATGGTTGTGGTGTGTGTGTGTTTGGGGGTGAAGTTGGGGCGGGGGTGTGTTAAAGGCGGGGCTTAGCGTCAGGGTTGTTTTCTGATAAGGAGCTGTCAACCACCTTTTGGAATGGCCTGAAAATGAATATATAGTGAGGGAGAAACCTCTACAAGATGGTTATATGTCAAGAAAAGCATTTGAATAAATATTGGAAACATAACGTGTGCGTATGTAGGGTACTATACAAAATAGTACGGCAGGGAAGCGCCGTAATTCTAGCATCAATGGCGCAGCAGGGTTAAGGCTATTCAACCATGCAAATTCAACCAACATTTAAATGTCTCTTGTGTTTTCCCCGTTAGGTTCGTTCAAATGGCTGGATGGGAAGAATCTGCCCGGAGGTTCCACTTGGTGGAACCCAGGGGAACCAAACAACAGCGGTGGAGCGGAACACTGCGTTCATGCATGGGTCGAGCATGACTTAAAGTTGAACGACATTAAATGCTCTTCGTTGTACAGAAGCGTATGTGAACAACACTCATGTAGGTACTTTTTGTGGTTCAAATTTTTATCCTGTCAGTTGATGGAATTTGATACCATGTAGTGCAATGTGCCATGAAATCAGCTTGCTGTGTACAATAATAGACAGCATAATGAGTTAAAGGCAGGGGATACTTTTGGTAATAAATCCAAAATAAATAGCCATAAAAACTAATACTTGGCAAGGAGCAACGGAGGAGAGCTGTTGAAAGTATAAAACATTGTGAGACACCACTCCCCTTGAAGTAACATAGTTTTTGAGAAGAGGTAATCAGTTTCCGCTAAAATATTTGAATCTGAGAGAGGCTTCATCAGGAATAAAGCCTTTTTCACGTAATGAATAACATGCAGTTTCAACATTTTCGGATCCTTCTGCGTGGAAATAACCACTCCAGATTTTCGCCTATAATATTCCAAGAACGCTAACATAAATTATTTTGAAACAATTTTCAGAGGTTAGTTTTATGGTATGTATCAACAAATTATATAGGATTGAAACAAACGTACGGTTCCAAATACCAAAGGTACACCCTGCCTTTAAGGCCAGTTCAAATTAACATTTAATTTTTATTTTTTATAAAAGTGTTTTTTCCCCCGTTAAAGTGTGTTTTTCAGAAAATCAATGGGCACGGTCGCTTTGCATACAAACAGCGAAATATCACAACATATCACATCATCACCATATCAATAACACATCAATCTGTCATACATGTAGCTCCCAATATTTTGTGTGCAGGTTAAGATATGAATTCCCCTCCCCAGCCTTTTTTCAGTCTGATGAAAATCAAAACATTTAAATAAACTAGACTAATGAGAAGGAAAAAAAGAAGCAACATTTAACTCATCTCTGCCCACGTTCTTTGGTCAACCCAAGATTCACAAGCCCGATGCTCCCCTCCGCCCTAGCGTGGTTTCAGGGGTTCTACAACCTACACACTGCCGGACACATCACCGAGATTCTCCACCCACTGGTAGGCCCCACACCACACCAAATCACCAGCTCAAGTCAGTTCGTCGACATCATCAAGGACCTTCAACTCGGTCAATCTGACTCTCTTGTCAGTTTTGACGTAGTCTCGCTCTCCACCAACATACCAAGCAAAATGGGTATCCAAGCTGATCCTCCTTTCACAGACAGAACAAACCTCACTCCTGAACAATTCCACGACCTAGACCTACTTCTATCTTGTGTTTTGTCATCCTGCGTTAGGTGAAGAGACAAGTTCTTAGAACAAACCTCAGGGGCCGCAAGGGGGTCTCCTCTATCCCCAGTCCTAGCGGATTTGTTCAGGGACGAGTTTGAACTGGACACCATCGAGAATGCTGATCTTCGCCCCAACCTCTGACTCCGCTATATGCTGACGACACATTGGTTTGGCCTCACGGCATCAACCTCATGATTTTCTCCTCCATTTTGTACAACCAGTGCATCCACTCATCAAATTCATCATGCAGTAAAGTACTTTGAATAATGTTCCCAGCGCAAATAAAGAATATTGTTTTTCTATTTGACAGGTCCTGCCAAGACATTCTCCATCACCAAGGGTTACCGCCTCCATGGCAATGTCCTGGAAACAATGGAAGTCTTTACCCTGACTCGGTGCTGCGGCGCATGCATGTCTCATTTGAATTGTGTATCGGTGAACTTTGACCTCAGTGGAGCTGGTGTGGAAGGTAGGCGTGTCCGAAAAATGTGTGAGTTGAACGGGTATTCCAAGGCTGGGAATGAAGAGAGCTTTGTGGTGAGTGAGGGAGTTATGTATGCAGAGGTGGATATGTAAATTAGATTCATGAATAAATTGTAAATGATGAGAGTATACACCGCTTAGCATTTAACAAAATGTATTAAGTTGTTTTGTCACAGTGTTGAGTGCAATCTTGGGATTTGCTCACTCTAGATCTTGAGATGGAGCTTCGGTCAATCTTGGGCCTTTTTCATCCCCATTTAGAGAGCTCAACCTCAATATTGTCCCCGTCGCAGAGTTTGCACATTTTGAAAGGTAACCAGCAGCAAGTTCATATCTCATTAAAACAAAAGTGATAAGATTGGTGGTTACTTAAGGTTTGGGCCGGCGCTTGCCAAACTAGAGCTTGCTGGAATGGGTTTAATAATTAACATTTTAATATCTTTTTTTTTTATCTCCCTTTGAATCTTGTGGTCAAAATGTGTTTTAAAACTCTTTGATTTGATTCCTATTGTCCAGGAACATTTCTAGTGAGAGACTGCCTCCCTATAAGTTTCGGATTTTCTGTCTCTAGTATAACCGTTTACATCTAGTACCACATTCTAATGGTGTCTTATTAATGCTAAGTGATTATGTGAAAAATGAAATGTAAACACAATCTTCTTCTTTGAAACTGTTTGCCAAATGTTCCTAATGATGTTTCTCAAAAAACAAAAGCAGATTTGATACCATAGGAAACCCTATCTTGTGATCAAGAAGCCTAATCTTGAGATCAAACTACTTAATCTTGAGATCGAACTGCTTAATCTTGAGATCAAACTGCTTAATCTTGAGATCAAACTGCTTAATCCTGAGATCAAACTGCTTAATCTTGAGATCAAACTGCTTAATCTTGAGATCAAACTGCTTAATCTTGAGATCAAACTGCTTAATCTCAGGATTGCACTCGGCGTATACACTTGTGCATTGATTCATGTACATGTTACTGGTAGACATCAGTTTTAGTGGTTTTAATATTACTCAGATTGTCATGTACATTGTATCTTGTATGACTTGAAGCTCATGTATTGTTCTTAACGGGTTTCAAATTGTCAAAAGGGATGTATGTAAGAGGGAATGAATTCAAAATGAAAGTCTTTTTTGTAGCACAAATTTGTTTACAGAAAGCATGGTTTGTATTTGAATTAGACTGACAATGCCTGTCAAGTTTATTCTAAATACACACTTAGTGATAACAGATACAGCAAATTATATTCCATGTATAAACTGAAATTCTTATTATTACTATTGTTTTTACTTTTCTTTGTCGAACTTACAATCAGTAATTTATTTGCTTTGAATTTACTTTGAACTAGTTCCCTGCAAGGCTTCGCCTCGGGAACTAGTCAGACAATTTCCAGTTCCTCGGGGATCGGTTAGCTCCCCGATCCCCGAGAAATTGACTGACTAGTTCCCGAGGCGAAGCCTTGCAGGGAACTAGTTTGTCAACTTCTGTTGATGAACTAACATACTTGACATTTATTTCACACTGAAATAATATACATGTACAAGGTACATACACTATAACTTTACATTAATTAATACACATTCATAAATACCTGAGACAGTTTATCCATTCTGATTGGCCGAGAGGGCATCACGTGGCCATGTTTAAACGGGCGATATAAACACGGTAAAAAGTGTTTAAAACCGGCTAGCTTGCGAACGAAAAATATAGCCCTTGTATCAGAGTAAAGAAGTATACGTGTTTCCAGCTGTTGGGTTTTTGATTGGCCGAGAGGGCATCAAGTGCCTATAACAGCTGCAGAGACATGAAGATCGACATTCCGTTCAAGAAATTGGCCCGTAAATATGGATAGAAATTTAACGCAGAGTCGAGCTGAGAAACTGTCAGATTTGTTCCCAATTGTTGAAGGTTTTTGCATGTTTTTAAAAGAAAGGCATTTCGAATGGGAATAAAGGTGTGCTGAATCGGTTTTTAACTATTGTTTAAAACCTCTGAGGGGCCTGGTGGCCGATAATTGCCCTCGCCTTCGGATCGGGCAATTATCGGCCACCAGTCCCCTAATTGGTTTTAAACAATAGCTAAAACCCTCTTCATCACACCTTTATTCCCTTATTATTTGTATGTTATAATATTTTGTTGAACAGAAAGTTGTTGAACAAAAGAACCGATTGCAACTCGATTGGTGGTTCTGAAAAGAGAGTTGCAATCGGTTCTTTTCAGAACCACCCCAACTCAAAAGAGATTATTACATGATGTCACCGCAAACCTTACTAGATACTGGATTGTATTCCTACCATGCAAAGTTTCAAATCCTACTCATGTACATGGTGTCACCGCAAACCTTACTAGATTGTATCTCCACCATGCAAAGTTTCCAATCCTACTCATGTACATGGTGTCACCGCAAACCTTACTAGATTGTATCTCCACCGTGCAAAGTTTCCAATCCTACTCATGTACATGGTGTTACCGCAAACCTTACTAGATTGTATCTCCACCATGCAAAGTTTCAAATCCTACTCATGTACATGGTGTCACCGCAAACCTTACTAGATTGTATCTCCACCGTGCAAAGTTTCCAATCCTACTCATGTACATGGTGTCACCGCAAACCTTACTAGATTGTATCTCCACCGTGCAAAGTTTCCAATCCTACTCATGTACATGGTGTCACCACAAACCTTACTAGATTGTATCTCCACCATGCAAAGTTTCAAATCCTACTTAGGGAAGAAATAATGAATTATACCAAATTAAAAGACTGCTACGTGTCAGGAAATCTTCCAAGTTTATTCATAACACCAACGTTTTTTTTTTTTTTTTTTTTTTTTTAAAGAGATTTTACCAGCTAACACATCTACATGTTTAGTCCAAGAGAGGTGCACATCAATATGAATGCCTACAAATTTAGACTTTTTAGTTCGCTTCGGAATGGTACCATTGAGATAGAGAGATGCAGTTTGGATGTACTTTCTTTGCCAGAACTAAATATCATGTAATTAATTTTTAGGAGATTAATTGACAGTTTGTTTGCTAGTTTTAACAAGCTCTATGTTTAGGTTTAATTTACCACTCAATGTGATTATATAAGATGTTAGTGTCATCTGCAAACAAGCAAAAAGAGACAGTATTAGAAGAATTACAAGTATCATTTATATAAATAAGGAATAACAAAGGATTTAATAACGAGCCTTGTGGAACTCCGCAAGAGATATCTCCATTAATAGAGGAAGTTTTAGATTTGAATAAAACAAACTATTTTCTATTTGTTAAGTATGCTTATAAACCAATCAAGAGGAAAAGCTTCGGATACCGATATGCTTTTGCTTATTAATGAGACTATTGTGATTAACCGTATCAAATGCTTTGGACGAGTCCAGGAAAATGCAAATTGAAAACTGCTGCTTGCCAATATACCGATCAATTAAGCCCCGCCCACATACGTGTTGACCAATCACAGCCTTGGGTACGCCACCGAAAGTCCGACAACAGTCCGACACGATAAAAATCCTATAGACCTTATGCATTGACGTCATCACGCCGCCATCTTAGAGGTAAATCGATGATGTAACAATCGAAACGCAGAGATTTGTACGCGCGGCGCACAGGATTGGCCAATGAACAACCTCATTTTGACCTCTAGGCGAGGGCGCCCTACTCAACTGACGTCATGTGCATAAGGTCTATTGGAAAATGTAAACATGCATGCGCGTACTTATAGCGCGCGCGTTCATGTCGCGCAGTGTGGCATTGAAGACACACACTGTGAGATACTTTTTGTACAGTGAATTCTTTCTTTCGATAGAGCTATACTGACCTTCAGTTAATCATGGTGACTTAGTTTTATTTGTACAGTTTTTATACTCTTGAAGATGAAAACATTTGTCATAAAGATGGAGTATGTTGTCAAAGAATTGATCATAATGCTCGATTTGCATCATGTAAACAGTCTATAAAATCCCATTTTGTGTCATTAATTTCCTTAGTAAATTTATTAATGTTTTGTTTTGAAAAGTTACGCTTTGTGTTTACATTAATACCAACAATAGGTCACGTGACGCGGGTCGCGCAATCGGTCTATTCAAATGATTGGTTTTTGCCCGGTCTCCATAAACTGCAGCCAGTTAGACAGGTCACAAATCAAAGAAGAATGAGAGGGGACCAGTTGCTCTATGATTGATGATGCCACTTTTGCGGGATCTCCCATATTATGGGAGATTTTCTTGTCACAATTCCAGGGGTTTTGATCGAGCCAGCCTCGGTACCAAAATAAATGGCGCGGCGGTATCAATACCCCTGGGAACGAGGTTGTGCCCTATCTTTCTTTTATACAGGCCGTTTACGAAATCACGGCTTGGGCTCCGTCCGCCTGTTTGAATACCCGTAAGGAAAGCACACGTTTTCAAAATAACTGACAGAGCCTAAGCCCAAGCCCAAGCCCAAGCCCAAGCCGTGGTTTCGTAAACGGCCATAGAGAGGTTTCACGTGAGTCACCAGAGACCCTTTTCTATAGACCTTTCCCATGAAATATGTAAATTGCACATCACGCGTGCGCGCAACACTACTGGTTGTGCAAAATGAGGGAGCATTGCGCCTTTTTGTGTGGGGCTAATGGTGGTGTGACGCACACGCGTTTGTGCTTCTGGCTAGTTCACATTGATCGCCATTACTATGGAGATCAATTCTAGTGCACAACTCTATGGCGTTTGCCAACCAATTGTGTCTGTACGCATGCGTGAGTATAATAAGCATATTTTATGGGAAAGGCTAATAGACCGATTGCGCGACAATGTTTACATGAGGTAACGTGACCCCCTATTGGGTATGACGTCATACAGCTGATGAAAAAATACGTGTGGAAGCATAGGCCGTGACACAGAGTGGGTACGAAAACAGTCGATTTTACTTTCGTTAAGCGATGAATTAGTTAATCAGCCCCTTTATTTAAAGTTGTATGTTGTGGCATTAATTTAAATCACATCTCTGTTTCATAATTTAACAGGATTCTACTAAAAAGAGATTTTTTTTGCCATGCACTACCGGCGTTGGACGACTATTTATGTAGCCACCCGTGTGTTATTTTGTTTTTTAAACAGGCAAAGGAATCACACAGTTTTGGAAAGCAATTTCTACTGAGGATTTCAGCTTCAAAACTTTGAAATTTTTGTGTTGAAAAGTGTGTGGTGATCGCGGTCGTCGGGCCTAACGTTACGTCGCGCGCTGTACACATCGTGCACATTTTATACGGTACTTTTACAATTTTCAAGACTTGCTGGAACTGTCCTTACTGGCTTTATTCAGCCACTTGAAGGTCTTTGGTACAAACTCTGGAATATGTTTCACAGATTTCGAGCAAGAAAAGCCTCGATTGAATAAACTAAATGCATTAATCATCGTGTACCGTACCACCCTTTCCTACGGAGGATTGCGTGTGTGTTTACATTTTTTTATACCCAAGAGGGGTCACGTGACGCGGGTCGCGCAATCGGTCTATTGCTGCGTGCACTGACAGACGCTGGAAATAATTCAGCAAACGACGCGCCAGCCAATGAGTTTGTACATGGACCCAACATGGCAACGAAATGAACTTTTCTGGGCGACCTTTCTATAGAGAGGTTGCATCACCCTTGGGAAAAATCATTATGCAGCCATGTTGGGTAGGCCTACAGCCATGTACTAGGGTCGAAACGTGAGTCCTTGAACAATTTTGTCCCTATATTTGTAAACGTATTTCAACCGCAGGCTAATTGGCTAAAAGCGATGCAAAATTAGCTAAATGCTTGCAGTTTTAATGGCTTTCATAGTGTAGACGTTTTTTAAAGACATTTTTTATTTTAATCATTCATGTTTTGCTACCATGGTTTCCGGCGAATTCAACACCACACCAGTAATGAAAATATACCATCTACCCATTACGTTAGATGAGACTACTGTTTTAAATCACCCAGAAGTATTTACTTTCCAGTGTTTAAGAATGAGGAATTTCGCTGTCGCCGATTGTAGTGTTTATCCAGATTAGCTGACATCCAACGCAATGTTTTACGTCAGGATTGTAATTTGGACGCTTGTTTCTATTCACGGTGAGTATGGGATAGGGAAATAAAAGATAGATATAGATGGATACACAACCTATACTCAATGAAAACAGATGTGAATTGTGAATTAGCATTTGAAAGTTTTACTTAAATATTCTGTGGTATTTTAGAATCCCATGGCAAGAAAAATATGCACAAAATACGTATCAGATTTTAACTCCCAAATTAGTAAAACACATATTTTGATTCACTAATTTTGCTAATCATTATTATTGTTGTTATTATTTGAATGTCTTGAAATGATTGTTGAAGAGAGGGTTGGAAAGATGTTTCCCTCCCATGTACTTAAATGAAATATTTACTTCAAATACCAACAGTTTTATAAATCGTGCATGTTATTTTGTACAATTTTTGCAGGTGGGCGTACAAAGTGTCACAATAATGTCAACATCCTTAATCGTGCTGATTACACTATAATCAACACAAAGCGAAACTGGAGTGCCTCACGTGACAACTGTAGATCACTTGATAAGGAGCTTGTTGTCATTGACTCAGACGAGGAACTTGAATATGTTCAGCAACTGCTACGAGATCAGGCAACTTCTGAAGGTTATTATTGGCTTGGGGCTAGTGACTCAGAAACAGAAGGTACATGATAATTATTATATCTTGGTTGACCAAGCTTACACATAAAAATGCACTCGGGCCTGAGCACAAAGGCCATTTGTTATGGGTTCTGTCCATGTTCACCCTCCATACCCAAGCTTACCTTTCTAATGATAGTAAAATAACATGTTGCTATTATGCAATCCCTTCAAATTGGAGTGGAAAGATCCGAAATGCCAAACAACTGCGAAAAGCCATATGATTGAGGTTACAGATCACACTTAGGAATCGAAGATCAAGAACTTGCACATTAATTGGCCGATCTCAATGATCTCAATTTTTTTAGATTATAAGAAAAGGAATTCAATAAGTAAGCATTTCGTTATTACCTATTTTGCTGCAAAACAACATCTTTAAGGTGATAATAAGTCAAATTTGCCTTTGAACGAAAGCTTGCTGTTGTGTAAGAATGTCTGCTTCATGCTTGAGTGGTCAAACATTTTGTCCTCAATGGTTGTTTATGTTCAAACAATTTGGTAACGAAAGGCTTCATATGCCGATCCCTTTTCAGCTTCCATTATTTGAACCAGTGAAATATGTTCCAATACGAAAACCAAACTGCTAGAACTGACCTGGCGGTAGCGAAGGCCAGCTGCAGTAATCATTGTACATCCTGATGCATACAGGCTCTTAAGGTCTGGGCAGGCATTGGCTAGAGCGAGGGCAGTCTTGTCAGTGACTTTAAAACAGTCTCTAGGTCCAAAGGAAAGGTAGAATACAGGATTCGTGTTGATAAAAAAAATGTTATTATTACAATCTAGTATGGTTTTGATTCTTACCAATTATTATGTGCAGTGTTTTTCAAGGTAGAATACAGGATTGGTATTCAAAAATATATATATATATATATATATTAGTGTCAGTCTGAAGTTCGATTAAAAAGTTCATACCAGTACCAATCTTTCATAGAGATATTTCTGTCTGAGTGAAATACTATCAAAGTGAAGAACGTAGAATTTGAAAACCGCGGTTTTATTTTTAGTTGTAACAATCGAAATTCAGGACAATATATGCTTACATGTTGAAAAGTGTGCACAGTTTTTCACTAATTTCTCCGGACTCGGATGGCGGATTGAGCCCACATTTTTACAGTCTTGTTTTTTCATCATCACACAAATTAAGAACACTGCACTGTCAGTTTTACCAATCTATTATAACTCTATTTAGTCATAACAGTACAAGTTGCCTTCAATCTAATGATTGTTTTCTTCTTAAAATTTGAATATGTATAAAATAGCAACTGAACAATACTTTATCAGCATTTTTGTCTTCACAAAACAATGAGCATATACAAGACTGTGACGGCCCCAATTTCACAGAGCTGCTTAAGCAAAAAAAAAAAAAAAAAAAAAAAAAAAAAATGAACTAAGCACAAACAAAATGATGGTTACCAGAATAAGGTTACCAGCCAAAATAGCATGTCACATGTACAATCTGTGACTGGTATCCTTCTTTCTATTGGCTTGACAGAAAATTATTAAGCATAATTTTATGCTTAAGCAGCATCAGCTCTGTTTTAGGCCCTGGCTGGAATAGAGGGCGTTTTTCCTCTCGCTGTAACGCTCCGTTCAATAATTCACTAATGACAAGGCCTTTATGTCCTACAATTTGGACCACTTGTATTGATTTGTACAAAGTAGTTCCAACAACTGGCTCGTGGCTAGTTCGCAAAGAGCTCGCCTCTCACCATTGTGGCCCTGGTTCGATTCCAAGCTGAAGACATATGTGAGAAGATTTGTGTGTTGGTTCTCTCCTGTGCCACGAGGCTTTTACTCCGGGCCCTGCGTGTTTTTCCTTCCAGAAAAAATAGAACACTTTTTATCTCTGGCTGTTGAAAAGTATGTTCACAATGATTCATAATAATATACACACTTATTGGAAAGCTTGGTGCTGTGACCAACATTAAAATTTCTCTTGATTTTTCCCCCGTTAGGTTCGTTCAAATGGCTGGATGGGAAGAATCTGCCCAGAGGTTCCACTTGGTGGAACCCAGGGGAACCAAACAATGGCAAAGGATACGGGGAAGATTGTGTTCATGCATGGTTCCAGTATGACTTCAAGTTGAACGACATAGCATGTTCTAGGTTGTACAGAAGTATATGTGAACAACACTCATGTAGGTACTTTTTGTGGTTCAAATTTTTATCCTGTCAGTTGATGTAATTTGATACCATGTAGTGCAATGTGCCATGAAATCAGCTTGCTGTATTCACTAATAAACAGCATAATGAGTTAAAGGCAGGGGATACTTATGACCAGTCAAGAAATAAATGACCAGTCAAAATAAATCACCAGTCAATAACAGCTTTAATCCTTCCCGCCCAAATGCACATCCTCTAGCCCTACTTAGGCCTAATCCTCAGCATCACCAGCAGTCCAGCATTCTTCTGAAGCCGAGTAGAGTAGGACTATACTGTTCAAAACGTTAAGACCACAAAGCCACCACTCTTCTCCTAAAATAAGAGATGTATACCTGGTTGTAGTTCCCCCTAATTCAAGTTTACTGTTAGGCCTATATAGTTACTTCACATTTAGGTCATCTAGTTTTCCAGAATCACTTCATCAAAACTCTCTGACATCTTTCTCTATGCAGTCAAACAGATGTAATTATTGCAGGTTTGATTTCAGATTTTAATGATTAAAATGTTGCCTGCTGACTGGCGATTCATATTTGTATTTTAGATATTGTTTTAATCCTATCAGGACCGGGGGGGGGGGGGGGCACAATGTGCCCCCCTCACCATTCCCCCCCCCCGTAACTTTTTAACGCTTAGGCCGATCACCGCGAAATTTTCTGACTTTCCCAAAATATATCTAAGATCATGTTGGTAAAAAATAATTGATACCGGGGGTTAGCTGTTGCCATGGCAACTATTTGTTTGACCTTGGGTCGCACGATTTTACTGGTTTTTGGTGATTTTTAAAAACTTTTTGAACATAATTACCGTTTATTTTTATTGCTTTATTGCTTTATAGTCCGTAATTAGGGGGTCAAATTATTGTTTTTTAACAATGGAATATTTTCAACATGCTAATTTCTTACTTTTCAGACCCAAAAAATATTTAGATTTGTCAACCAAGCCTTATTATTTCTCCCTGGGCCCTTGGCGGCGGCCATTTTGATTTTTAAGTGAAAAAACGCAAAAAAATAACTTGTTCCCAAAAATGGGATAAATTAATGAATTATAACGCCCCAAAAGGTGACACCAGTAACTACATTAGGTTCAAATTATATTGATCTTGTTAAAGTTTGCCAAGTTTCAAAACATTTGGACGAAAAATACAGAAGTTGTGGGGAAACAAGATTTATGACCAAAAATGGGCAAAAAACAGTAAAAAAAAAATGCCCTCAAGTGAAGTTTTTTTGAAATTTCATCAAAATTGGTGGAACACTTTGGAAAATACGGAGGGGGTGCCCCACCGGTCCCTGTACATCAAAAAAAAAAAAAGCCCGGTCCTGATAGGGTGAAAGCATGTACACTGATTGTGAATTTTTACCAACTGAAACAGCCCCACCAGAATTTATAAGGTTTGGACTCAAGGATTGTGAAAGTTTAAGTTTAAGGCAGGGGATACTTTTGGTAATTACTCCAAAATACACGACCATAAAAACTTACTTGGTAAGGAGCAATGGAGAGCTGTTGATAGTATAAAACATTGTGAGAAACGACTCCCTTTGAAGTAGCCATGTGGGCTAAGAAACCCCTAAAACATGACATGAGTATTAAGATTGATCCTGTCTGTCTCATAAGTTTAATCTAGTCGACTCAAGGAAATATCCCATTCTACATCCCTCTTGTGACTTCACTTGACTCGACGGCTCAGTAATTTTTTATAAGAGCTACCCCTGAACCGTTACAACACTATCCATACAATATGGATTGCATGCACTCAGCTTGCTGTATACACTAATAAACAGCATAATGAGTTAAAGGCAAGCAGAGGGTACTTTCAGTAATTACTCCAAAATAAATAACCATACAAACTTACTTGGTAAGAAGCAATGGAGAGAAGTTGATAGTATAAAACATTGTGAGAAAAGACTCCCTTTAGGTAATTTCTCGCTAAAATGATTTTAGTCTGAGAAAGGCTTCAGGCTTGAAGCCAACCTCATGGGGGTAATTGATCTTGCCGAGTCATTTTTTCTACTTCTTTTTTGGTACCGAGGTTGGTTCGATCAAAACCCCTGGAATTGTGACAAAAACATCTCCCAAAATACTGAAGATTTTGATTAGGAATGTGGCCGATCCACTCAACGCGCCGCTCAATAGACCGATCCATTATTGACCAATCACAGCATTGGCTGCATCACCACTGTACACGTGGGCAGTACCATGTGCGTCTATACTATTTCTAATGCAACACTGCACGACACGAACGTGCGCGCTATAAGTACGCGCATGTATGTTTACATTTACCAATAGGATTTTTATCGTGTCGGACTTTTGTCGGACTTTCGGTGGCGTGCCCAAGGCTGTGATTGGTCGACACGTGTGGTGGCGGGGCTTAATGGATCGGTCTATTATGGTATCCCGCAAAAGAGGAATCAACTATCAGACAGCAACTCAGCTTCGTTCCCAGGGGTAGATGATCTCGCCCCGCCACTTTGGTTTTGGTACCGATAGATATGGTGGCGAGGTTGACAGCTAATGGTCTCTAACCTCGTTCCCAGGGGTAACTGATCTCGCCGCGCGATTTTTTTTTTTTTGGTACCGAGGCTGGCTAGATCAAAACCCCTGGAATTGTGACAAGAAAATCTCCCCATTGCCTATCCACTCGACGCGCCGCTGAATGGTATCCCGCAAAAGTGGCATAGACCAACTGGTCCCCTCTCATTCTTCTTTGATTTGTGACCTGTCTAACTGTATGCAGGTTTGGTGACCGCGTAAAAACGAATCATTTGAATTATGATCGAGTCAAAATACTTGCATTTTTGCAACGTGCGAACTCATTTTGACACGCGCGTACCAGCACCCTCAGGGCGCTCGAAAGTTTTTAACAAGAAATCGCGCATAGCAGTCAGTTTTGGGAACCAATCACCATTGTTTTTCGGTACTCCACTTCTAGGGGTTAGAGGTATCGATACGGGGCGCTGCTCATGGTGGCGAGGTTACTTGGGCGCGCTGCCCATGGTGGTGAGGTTTTCTGTTCCCCTCTTATCTTCTTTGATTTGTAACCTCGTCTTAGTGCAAGCAGATTAAAGTGGCCGCGTGGAAATGATTCATTTGAAGTAGCATTGCCTCAAAATGATTTGAAGTGTGATCGCGTCAAAATACTTACAATTTGCATTGCGCTTACTCATTTTGTCAGTGGGGGTAAGAGACGAGAGGTATCGATACGGCGCGCTGCCCATGACTTGAAGTCCTTTTCACTTAATGAAAAACATGAAGTTTCAGCATTTTCGGATCCTTCTGCGTGAAAATAAATGCTCGTGATTATCGCCGATATCTCAAGAACGCTAACATATTTTCAAAACTGAATTTTCAGAGGTTAGTTTTTGGTATATGTTTATATAGGATTGCAACAAATGTACGGTTGAAAATACCTTTCCTTTGAGCAATTTAGATATGTTACCAGTACAGTTAAAGATGTTTTTCTTTCTATTTGATAGGTCCTGCCAAGACATTCTCCATCACCAAGGGTTACCGTCTCCATGGCAATGTCCTGGAAACGATGGAAGTCTCTACCCTGACTCGGTGCTGCGGCGCATGCATGTCTCATTTGAATTGTGTATCGGTGAACTTTGACCGCAGTGGAGCTGGTGTGGAAGGTAGGAGTGTCCGAAAAATGTGTGAGTTGAACGGATATTCCAAGGCTGGGAATGAAGAGAACTTTGTGGTGAGTGAGGGATTTATGTATGCAGAGGTGGATATGTAAATTAGATACGTGAATAAATTATAAATGATGAATAAAACCCGGCTTAACATTTAAAAAACGTTCTAAGCTGTTTTGGCAGAGTGTTTAGCGCAATCTTGGGATTTGCTCATTCTTGGGATGAAGCTTCAGTCAATCTTGATACTTTTTCATCCCCATTTTGAGAGCTCAACCTCAAGATTGTCCCCGTCCTACAGTAGCGGCATGCTAGCCCCACTAGTGTGGCGAAGGATAATTGACATCAGGTGGATCCTAAGCTACGGTGTTCCACATATGCAACTACTTAGAAAAAAAAGTAAAAAGATAAGCGTCCCATTATTTGTTTCCCCGTCGCATTTTTCGATCATTTCCGTCACATTTATGTATTTTTTCCGTCGCATGTTTTTTCCAGTCTCATGTTTTTTTTTTCTGTCGCATTTTGTGTATATCTGTTATTTTTGTTTTGCTGACAGGCAATCGCGAATCGGGGGAGGGGGAGGGGGAGGGGGAGGGGGAGGGGTCGACCTCTTCACCTGCACTGACACCAACATAAAATGAAGATTAAATTCTGCAGGGGTTCTTATCGGACATTCAAAAGAAATCCGAAGGCTTTGCCCCCCCCCTACCCCCACCCCTACCACCCCCGCAAAAATCCTGGATCCACCCCGTCTGCGTCTATAGTCTGTAGTGTATTTTTATGTAAATTTGCCGCAACACACGTGCACACATACTTTTTAAATGCTCTTTTACATAAAAAGACACTATAGATTATAGACAGTCGGGTGGATCCAGGATACTTGCAGGGGGGGGGGGGGGGGGGAGGCCCCTCGGATTAACTAAAAACATGCGACGGAAAAAATGCGACGAAAACAAATGCGACTGCTATTAGTATTATCTTTTAAAAGTAGTGGCGAATAATGAAACACCATATTAGCCGCACATCGTGCCCCAATCTCTCGTCGTGCTGCTGATTGGCGGTGCATCGGAATCGATTTAATAGTTAACATTTGAATTCATCTCCCCAGTGGCATAGCTGGGGGGGGGGGGCAAGGGGGCAGCTGTCCTCTGTTGACTGCTGTTCCTCTAGTGTCTATCACTGATGACCAACACAAAATCTACAGATTGAGCAAAATTCTCACGTTGTGCCGCAGGGTGAAGGATCGATCTCAAGATAGAGCAGTGAAGATTAACCTTGAGATCAAGAAGCTTAATCTTGAGATAAAACTGCTTAATCTTGAGATAAAACTGCTTAATCTTGAGATCAAACTGCTTAATCTCAGGATTACACTCGGCGTATACACTTGTGCATTGATCCATGTAGACATTACTGGTAGACATCAGTTTTTAAGTGGTTTTAATATATACTCAGATTGTCATGTACATTGTATCTTGTATGACTTGAAGCTCGTGTATTGTTCTTAACAGGTTTCAAATTATCAAAAAGGATGTATGTAAGAGGGAATGAATTCAAATGAAAGTCCTTTTTGTAGCACCGAGGAACTGGAAATTGACTGACTAGTTCCCGAGGCGAAGCCAGGGAACTAATTTTGTCAACTTCCAATGGGAGCTAATATCGACTGGCCACCCAATAATAAACCAAGTGATATTTGTTTTACTATAATTATACCTGATAACTTCTCTAGTTTGGAATCAGTGGGATTGGCAAAACGCGGATCGACGTTTAATTTTATACGTACTATAGTCTATTTGCCGCGCGAAGCGCGGTTAACAGCTAGGGGTATGACACAGGATGTAATAATATTCACATGATGGAAGTAAAACTCTAGAAAGTTAAAGTATTGTCAGGAAGAGTAGTGTTTTATTGTATTGCTGCGTATTATATGCTGCAATTAACACCCCTGAGCATGGAGGTAGAAATTAAATTTAATTTCTACTTCCATGGTCTAAGGCATGTATAAAGTTTGAGTTAAAATTGTAAGTTAATCAATGGTTTTCAGTGTATTTGTTGTACAATGTAACTGCATGACATTCTTTATTTAGGCGTATTTAAGTTATAAAAAACAACTAAAACTAAACTTGTATAAAAGATGAGATTAATTGACTTGAGATAACATTTAAAGTAAAAAAAAACCCCACTAATTTGACCATTGAAGGAATCGTACAAGTTGTTTAATTACTCTTATATTTAATGTCCATAAAACTGTACGTGTTAAGATGCATTGCAGCTATTAGTTTGAATCACTTTGAGGAAACGACTCCCTTTGAAGTACTGTGGTTGGACAGAAAGAAATAATGTTTAACCCCAAAAATTAGAATCTGAGAAATGTTATTGCAATAACGTTTCTTAGAAAGCGTACTGATAGACGAATTGTGTCCCTTGGTGTGTAAATAAACCGCTCCAGATTTGTTTGGATAGGTTTATGTGAAAAACGCTACCATCTTTTCACGTGTTAGTTTTATGGTAGATGAACTATACAGAATTGAAATAAACTTTTGATTTCAAATACCAAATGTATACGATCCTTTTAAAATCAACGATTTAAAATACGCATACTGAGTCTATAATTACAATTTAACTGAACATTTATATTGTATTGGGATGTGGCATTTTTGTGTGCGCAAATGGGGGGGGGGGGGGGGGGGCTGCATTGTGGTTTTCTCTCCATAATTAGGGGGAAATGTAAACGTGGTTGCAAATTGCCTTGCGTCACATGGGCTTACCGTTAGTGGGGGACATTTTTATTTATTAATTTTCTGGTATAGATGAGTGGACAAACTGCAAGGATGTCTGAGAGCTTTTGTTTCGATAGAAGTGGCTGTGCGTGATTGGAAAGTTTTGGTTGATTAAAATTTGCTGATTGATTGTTAAAGGTACTTGTTGGCTTTATTGGGTTGATTGTGGAGCATGAATTGAGCCAGTCATGACCATTGAAGTTGTACTGGAGTATGGTATCAGAGTAGACTGTGAGGAGGTTGGTCACGTCAGGAAAGGCCAGGGTTCCATGGGAATGAGTGTAAGTCTAGTATGTTAAAGGCATTGCATACGTTTGGTAATGACTCTGAAAATTTATGGCAATAAAAACTTACTTGGTAAGAAGTACAGCTGCTTTGGATAGTATAATGCATATTGAGAAACGTTCAATTCGAAGTACCGCCGTTATGGAAAAATATATCACTTTTTATCTCCAAAAATTTGAATCTGAGAAGCGTTGTTGGCGGTAACGCTTCTCAGATTTTGAACGTTCGAATTGACTAACGCCCTCAAGTGTCTAAGATTAACTGCTTTGTAAATTGATTCCTAATTGGTCGTTTTCGCCGATCGATCTCTGAATGGGCAGTTCGCCCCTGGTTTGATCGCCCTTACACGGAATCGCCGTCTTGGAAAAATGACAGCGAGTCAACACCAATGCGAATTTACTTTCCAACAGTAGATAAAGGCCCAGTTCCCCATCTTGCGCCTACGGCGCTGTATAATCTTTGGTCACCACTGACTACTGATCTCTATTGCACGAATTACGTAATTCATAAACATGTCACATTTTGACATTGCTGTGTGCCTGACGGATGAGTTGTCGTTTCATATGTTCCCAAAATTTAACTCTCTGAGAAAGATATGGATTAGGAATATACGCACAGATCCTGGATGGAGTTTCAAGGTAAGTCTCAGACATTCATTGTCAAAAATGTTTATTTAAAACCATACCATGGAGGTACGTTTCGTAACTAGAGTAGGCTGTAACTCGCTCTTATCTTATTACTAAATACTATTTTATTTACTAAGTATTACTAAACAGTGAATAACGTTCAGACGTTAGTGCACGCATACCGTCGAAGAAGGAAGTGTACTCCATATGTCTGCTCTCTTCTATGTTCTAAGTAAGGTCAGACTGCACGAACATGTGGCTCATGGAGTCGAGTGTACAATAAAAAGCCTGTACAAATAAGTTATACTACTAATGACTCAACCATTGTCAACTAATTAGTCTGGTGGAATCCCTGAGGGTTTTCCTGATTTCACTGGACAATTTTGTAAATTTATGATGTTGAATTGCTTCTTATCTTGAATTGAACCATGGGCATAGACGAAGGACGAACTAAACTGACAAACTCAAAACTGCTTATGTTATAGTCTTTATATAATGTCCTCAGAAGTTACATGAATGGAGGTCTTTAACTCTGAATATTCTAAGGTCTTTCAGGGATTTTCTTGGTGCTTTACTGATTTTCTTAATTTGTTTTTATTTTTGATATTTTGAATTTCAGATAACAAGATGCACACATGTTTGTTCGACTCACTTTAAAGAAAATGAGTTTAAAAACCACAATGACTGGGAAAAGGCTTCTTAAATGCTCCAAGCATTTTTCCTTGGACTGTGGAAACTCCTAAAAGGCGGCAACTTAGAAGAAACAGAGAGTAAGTATTTTATTTATATCAACTGAACACAATTAACTCTTTCTAGGGATGTGTTGACTTACAACTTAGTTATGCAAAGCATCTGTTCATTCGAAATCTTCATTGTGCTGAAAGCACTAGCTAAATTGTATGTTTGGCATTGTACAACTTTTTAAGGCCTCTCCCCCACCCCACCCCACCCCTTAAAAAAGGGTTAGTGGGTGGTTGCTACTAAACCTGGGAAAATGAAGATATAACATGAAGTCCCTCCTGATCCATTTTTTTTTAAAGCTTTGCTATCATTACTCTACAATGCAAAGCTTGAAATCCTATAAATGTACGGGTAAGTTTCATTATTAAAATTGTCAAAATTATGTGTCATATTGACAAATTTCTTTACAATTAACAGGTGTCCAGCAACAGCTGTGAAACATGGAGAGTGACTGTGGTGTGGAGAAGCATTACCAAGTTACCGGACCATGATTATCTGGATCACATCCCCTGTAGAAGACAAACTTTTAGGCCACGCAGGAACGAATTGAACAACTGGAAAGCAACTTGATAAACAATGCCGTCCAGAAAGACATTTTTCGGAAAGGTATTCCAAAGATCCTGCATAGATTTACACGGCATTTCCAACATACACACTGTTGATGGAATTTTTTAATTTTGTTTTTCCTCATGCATCAACGATGACCAGATGGAGCCAAGTGGTGTGTTCAAAAAGAGGAGAAAGTTCATCAATGCGTGCTGGCTTTCGGTCTGAACTGCCACTTATTGACCAGTTTTTTTCTTTTCCTGAATAAGGTCAAATAAGGTTCATTCGATGAGGACTTAGGAGATAAATTTGGCATATCTAGTTCAACAGTCAGCAGATTTAGTATTACTTGGGCTAACTTTCTGTATGCTGTGCTTGGGAGTATTCCTTTGTGGCCAACAAGAGAGATGGTCGACCGACATATTCCAGATGCCTTCAAACAGTTTTCAAAATCTTGTGTTATTTTAGACTGTACTGAACTATTTGTGCCAGCACCGTCAAGTTTGAATTTAAATTTTTTTCGCATTACAAACGTCATGAAACATTTAAATGCCTTATTGGAATATCACCAGGAGCAGGAGGCCTTGTTACATTTGTAAGTAACCTCTATGCTGGTGGAATTTCAGACAAAGAGATCACCAAGCAGTCTTGTATGTTGAATTTACTTGAATCTGGAGAAGAGGTAATTGTAGATAAGGGATTTGTAACAGAGTACCTGCTTTGTCCTGTTGAATGTAGCTTGGTTATTCCACCATTCCTTACTGCTGAAAGTGGTCAATTTTCCAAAGAAGAAACTGAATAGACGCAGACCATTGCAAGACTCTATGTGCATGTAGAGTGAGCTTTTCGTAAAGAAATTTCATCTGTTTGATGGCCTCGTACCAATTTCCCTTGCTGGTACAGTTAATCAAATGTGGACAGTCTGTTGTAATGTAACAAATTTTCAAGGGCCATTATTCTAAGTCAGTGTAGAAGTCTAACAGTCAAGTGTATAATTTTATATTTATGCATGAACCATTGAACATCATTTTATGAAGTAATCCTGTAAAAAAGGCCGTTTGCATCATTATTGGAGACAGCCTAGAATCAGTTGCCTGTAAATTGCATCATGTGACATGACTCTTACGAGTGACAGCAGGCATAGATTGAAGGAACCATACCTCTGTATCTTCTCCAAGAAATGGCTTTCTGTGGCATTTCCCCTACATATTTAAAACAGGTGCTGGTCAGCACAAACTTTGACCTAAAATGTGCATGTATTATAAAATAAACTAATTATGCCATTGCACCCCAAAATACTAAAAAAAGGACTTAGTTTCTGCAGTAGCACCATGTAAATTATCGAGCCCTGTGGACATTTTAGATTCCTTAATTGTTTCTTGAAGGATCTGCGACACACTCAAAAGCAATTACTGTATGTGGTTCTTCATTGTTTTATGTCAATAAACAGTGTGTTTAAAAAAAAATAAAAAATCCCGTATATTGATTTTGTTTTGTTTTCTTTTATAAATAATGGTTTTCAGGAACGCAAACAAAATTCACATGCATTACACAATATACCTTGTGGCTACTTTTGTGAAAGAAACAACACTCTCCTTGGACATACAATGTATGTGGCTCAGATTATTGTCCTCTGAAATGCCCATGAATAGCTCCAGAATGAATTACTCAATGATAACGGGAACCACAATGTGTAGAGGGGGAAAAAAAGAAAAGTTTGACTAAAGGACAAGAACTATTTTATGTTTCAGTCTTTTTTAACCATCAATTCGGTATAAAATCAGGAGATGCATCTTCAAGTAATTACAACTTGTTATCACACAAAGCTGGCAGCAAGTACTGGAAACAAAACGCGCCAGTTATGAATAGTCTATCATCAATGAATGTTCCTTCTACATGAAAGTCATTTGTTTTCCACACAAAGAAATCACACCATTTTGATCCAGTTAAACCCATCATCTGTCCCATAACCTGGACATAGTAGTTATGGGACTTTCTCAGTTTATATAACCATGGAGGTAGGAATTAAACTCATGATATAAACCATTCACACAAGACTGGTACTGAACTTCCGTGAATGGACCCTTCATTTGGGCATTTATTTCGAGGTGTTTCTCTGGGGTCGTAGGCCCTTTTCGAAACCACGGCTTCGGCTCCGGATTCGGCTCAGGCTAGCTTGGCCCCGCGGTTGTTATGACAATTGCGCGTGCTTTGCGAACGCGCTCAGGGCCAGCTTCAGACGAGAGGACGGACCCTGAAGCCGAATCCAAAGCCAAAGCCGTGGATTCGAAAAGGGCCATAAATCCTTCCGTCTGGGGAACATGCCAGATGTACGCATGATGGGTTGATTACTATTTTCCTTTGTGCCGGTAACTACTCCGGTCGACGGGCTACGTCCCGTAGCCATAGATTATTTATTGGGGGGGGGGGGGGGGGTCAAGTTTGTTTTCGGTTTGAAACATATTCAAAAAGGAGTCAACATGATTCTTGTAAATATTAGCACGGAGCAATAAACTGATCTATTGCTTCATGATAACCACAAGTCGGGCATGGGCAAAGATTATTTACCAAACAGTACATAGCAAATGATTTGATTGAGCTTGGATTTCCTCGGTGATAACATCAGTGAGCACAATGTGTAGGCCTACTATACATGACACTGCGTTGTTTATTACATGTCCATTTCGATTACAAAAGCTACCGAGCGACCAAATTGGCCTAGATACTCTCAGTTCACTATTTCACCACAGTACACGCATACGTAATGTACATGTGGTACCTAGAACACAGTACAATGTACATGATGTGTGTGGGTGTGTGTGTGTGTGTGTGTGTAGCTTACTCCATCACGTCCGCTTGCGGTCAGTCGGCTCTGCTGCATATATTATCATAATGTTATGAGACCTGCCAAACCACAGTGGAGAGTTCGTGACCCCGTTTCGGGTTACACGAAGCCGTGCCACGGCTGGCACACGGACCCCCGGGCTTGCCGAACGAACCAATTTCAAACGGCCCATATTGGTATTTTTAAGATAACGACCACAGGAGGGCGGTAGTACTTTTTCAACGAACTACAATATGAAATGTCGAAACTATTTACTAACTGTTCTCCGGCGTGAAATAACCGTTCTAGTTTGTCGCCGAAATCTCAAAAACGCTACTACCTTTTGAAATGAAACTTTCACAGGTTAGTTTTATGGTATATATCTACAATTATATTGGTTTGAAACAAACAGTAGGCTCAAATTACCAAACGTATGCAATGCCTTTAAGTCAAGGGTAGAGCACTTATAAAAGGAATTGTAAACTTTGGTTGATTTGCATTTGTTAAGATTATGTAGGTCATGTGATTTATCTGAGTGGATTTGTGGCGCAGAAAAGTCACATGAGCTTTAGGATGAGTGGTTTTCCAGCGCATAAAGGTTGTTGCTGTTAGTCGGCGGAGGTTGGAGGGGGTCTTCCGCGAGGCAGGTTGATTGGGCGAGGCAGGTTGATTGGGCGAGGCAGGTTGATTGGGCGAGGCAGGTTGATTGGGCGAGGCAGGTTGTTTGGGCGAGGCAGGTTGATTGGGCGAGGCAGGTTGATTGGGCGAGGCAGGTTGTTTTGGGCGAGGCAGGTTGATTGGGCGAGGCAGGTTGATTGGGCGAGGCAGGTTGTTTGGGCGAGGCAGGTTGTTTGGGCGAGGCAGGTTGATTGGGCGAGGCAGGTTGTTTGGGCGAGGCAGGTCGATTGGGCGAGGCAGGTTGATTGGGCGAGGCAGGTTGATTGGGCGAGGCAGGTTGATTGGGCGAGGCAGGTTGATTGGGCGAGGCAGGTTGTTTGGGCGAGGCAGGTTGATTGGGCGAGGCAGGTCGTTTGGGTGAGGCAGGTCCTTTGAGCAATTCTTGGAGATGTCTGAATGTGACAATAGAGGAGTGGGAGTTAAAGTGAACAGGAGAAAGAATCATAAATAGCGAAAATAGACATAGATAATATACTGCTTGTTTTGGTGAGAAAAATATTACTACCTGAAAAAAAAAGGAACCAACCTGATGGAACAAACATTTCAGTGACTTTCTCGTGGTGACTCTTTGGAGTAGGTATGAGAAAATACTAGAAAACACTATAAGGAATTGCATACCTAATGAGTTTCACAGGGTTGTGCAGTCACAGCATGTATTTGCATGTAGTTTGCCATCAGCTCAAATGACGTAGTACCCAATACAGGTCACGTGATGACATGTGAACGATGGTCGCGCAATAGGTCTATTAATGGGTTTTTTCCATATCTTTCGCCTGACCTTTCTTTCTTTGCAACGAAGAAAAAGGAAAGGGAAGAAAGGGAAAGCGAAAACAAAACACCCTTTGGATTAATGGCACATTATTATTTCTGAACACCATTTTTTCGATCTGCCATCATCGTTTTTAGTTGGAATCGTTTTGCCTAATGCTGAAAATCATTCAAAAGACGACGCGTCAGCCATTGACTTTGTACATGGCCGGCTTAAAGGACCTTGTTTGACTTGAAACAACCCTACATTAATTCAGATAAAATAAGTTCACATTTTGATTGTCAAATTTGAGGTGTTTTGACACTTTTTTTCTGGATTTTGTGTTTTATGCAAATTGAATTTTGCATATTTATGAGCAAATGTGTGATGTCATCGAAGGCAAAGCTGCAACATCATGGTTGGTTTGAGCAGTTTTAAATTTGTCAATACGTAATTTGGGGTGACCGCCGTTTTCTTTTGCAAAATTTTGGATTTTGATTTTGTACATTTTTTATGCCCTCATGTGTCAAGTTTCAGACAGGTCATTTTTGAAAATTCAATTACTACATTAAACCGTAATTTTAGTACAAAAATTTGTTTTTCATTTTTCTTAAACTGTCCTTAAAGGCAAAGTATACCTTTGGTTTTTTGGAACCGTACATTTGCCTTAATGCTATATAATTGTAGATATATGTCATAAAACTAACCTGTGTAAATTTCAGTTCAAAAGGTGGCAGCGTTTTTGAGATATCACCAAAACTCTGGAGCGGTTGTGTTCACGAAAAAGAAGTATCCGTCATTGGAATACACATTCTGAGATTCATTTTTGGGGGGGATAAAAAGTGATGTATTTTTCCAGAACTGCAGTACTTCGAAGTGAAACATTTCTCAAAATGCATTATACTATTCAAAGCTGCTGTACTTCTTACCAAGTGAGTTATTATTGCCATAAATTTTCAGAGTCATTACCAAACGTATACAGACCCTTTAAGCATGGAAATTTGATAAAAAATGTATTAAAAAAATTGCTCTTCATAGACCCTTTAACCCAACATGGCTGCGAAATACATTTTTTCCGGGGTCACACAACCATGCTATAGACCTTTCTTCTGTTGACATGGGCGGCCATATGTACCGAAACATTCAAGTCTTGTTGAAAGACGTTGAGACCAAATTCAACATTTTTTTGCAATTTTTCTATAAAGAAAATACATCCCATTATTTGTTGGTTTGTTTTCAATAAATTCTAAGCAATTTTTTTATTTTATTTTTGTGTAACATTTTTGCCAACTGTGCTTTTCTGTCTTTGCTTTGCACTGATGGCTGCCCGTAGTTTCTCCATCTTGGTTGGCAAAAACTCGCGCTGTGACGTTACAAAAAAGGTATATAGTTTTATTTTGGCATCATTATTATTGGGAGAGGCCATTTTCGCAGTGCATTATGGGAAACAAGTTGACAAGTTTTGGTCCTCGCGACCTCGATTGTTTAAAGTTTTGTTGTTCTGTGTTTGTGGCATAAGATGGTGTTTTTTTATGAGGCCGGTGAATGTTTGTCATGTTCATGTAAGTCAGCCATTTAAAGGTCCTAAATTGCCGTGGGTCGCTGAGTTACAAGACTGATTTTTTAAAATAAATTTTTTCGGAAAATTATCTCTCTGGGGTCAACTGGAGAGGGCGCACTGTCTTGTAAATGGTCTGCCCGTATTATTATTTTTGCTATTTTTAATTTTACAAATTATACATAACAAATGAGTGCTTATAACAATGTGTGCTCATGTGTGCTTATGATAGTTTTGTATAAATAGTAATGAAATAGATTCATGCTTGCATGCTAATTCGTAGATATGATAATTGTTATTTAATTTCATTCATTCCATTTTTGTAAGAACAATTGACAATTGAAAGTGAAAATGAACCTGTGGATTAAATGGTCAAGTTAAGAAGCTACCAGACCCTTTTTGTAGTTACAGCTCTTTGTAGATCTGTTAAAAATAAACGTTCTGTCATATGGAGAGGGGGAAACATTCAGCTACTCTCTAAAATGTGCAAGAGTGAAAAACCACTCGTTTTGTCCGCCATACCAATCTTGCAAAGAGCCATAATGGCGGACAACTCTTTTTAGAGTGAAAGACGGGTATTTTCAACTTAAAAAAGAGTGAAGTTCACTTCAGTTCACTCAAAAAGGTTGATGCACAGTGAGTTTCACTGTCAAAAGACCCAAAATGACACCACTTCGGAGAGAGAGAGGAAAAATTAATGTTCACTCTTTTACATTTAGAAAGTAGGTTTATATAATAGGTTTTTTCCCTAAGCATCTTTTTACGTATACTTATGTGTAGTTAGAGATAATTATAGTTAACTACAATTTAATTTTCCGTTTTCTTAGTGTTTATTAGATTATTATTATTGTCATTCTTCTAAAACTTTTAAAGCTTTTTTTCCCAGCAATTTCTTTGCAAAATACTTTCTTTAAACAAACATTTATTGTAAATAATAGGCGCTTTATGAGAAATTTGACCCTGTTTAAAATTGTTTTTTTTTTGAGATCCCTTGCCCTGTATCAGTAAACTGATCCTATAGGTTTATATGGAAAAATCAATGCCGTTTAATACACTTAATTTTAGAGCAACATGAAATGATATTCTTGATACATAAAGTTTGGGGAGATGGTTTGGTCTGTGGTCAGAGTACATGTTATGGTCAAGCTTCAGTCAGTTTGATATTTTGGCTGATATCTATGGACATCTACCTTGTACAAACAACTCTCACCAAAAGGTTATGGGATTTGGTTCACTTAATTATTGTTATTGTTTTTTCTGTCACAATATTACACCATTTGTGACCAACGTATGAAAATTATTGGTAATTTTACATTCTGAAAGCATTAACATATCGACCTTCAAGTAAAGTACACAATTGATACAATAAGATATGAAACATTCATTGTACCTCTGTGGTAGTGAGTAAGATGATGAAACATGCTCCGTTGAGTTGAATGATGAAAGAATACATTTGATTAATAATTTATCAACCCCACTGTGAGGTTCGGAAAATAGTAATAAAAACAAGGAACGAGCCACAACACAAAAAGGGGGCAGCTAAAACGAATGGGATTTAAGTCAGTAGAATCAATTCTACCTGAATAGGTTTAATTAACATGGCAAAGGTACGTCATCTTCTTGGTAAATAACAATGAAAGCGAGACAAAAGGGGGGAAGATTACCCCGGTAATAAAATGCATAAAATTGATGATGAGAGCTGTAAAGAATGGAACTTGAGTCAGGTAGGCCTATATCATTTAAATCTGAAAAGGTATCTTGGGATCATCATCATAACAAGTACACCAGACTATTCACCTGATGTTGCTGCATGAGTTTACCACCATTTACTTATTTATTTATTTATTTATTTATTTATTTATTTTTCTTTTCTTTTGCAAGTTGAAGCTACACAGCTTCATTTATTCAAAACTTCAATGAATAGAATGAAGTACATATATGAAGTTAAAACAATTACAGGAAAACTAAAACAACTTCTTTTGTAAGAAGGAAAATCATGACAAAAACACTAGCACACAAAATAAAATGGTGTTACCCAACGAAATTTAACTCATCTTAAAGATAATGTCTTTTACCCAGACTACGTTGTGAGAAAACACGTATATTGCTTGTTCTTTAGGTTTGCAAGAAAATCCAAATCAAAATGGATTTGTAAATGGAACACAATTTTTCCTACTCGAAGGGAGCATATGGTTTCGTTTTTTTGTATACAGGTACCTAAAATACGGTTAGCATGCTACGCTCAAAATTTATTCACAATAGAAAATGTATTCACAGCCAGAGGCTGAGTTAAAACATTCTAACAATATTACTGTAAAAACAAATCAGACAACAAAATACTTGGGGATGACGAAAAATAGAAAAACATATTTTGAATTAAATTATATTAATTAAGTTACATTACACTACGCTACGTTATGTTACTTAACCTAACGTTACATTATTATTACATTGCATTGCATTGCGTTGCGTTGCGTTGTATTGTTCTTGGCCACTGAAAACTATTTTAATACATGTTGATGTTATAAAAGGTTAGCATGTTAGCATCATGATATTGATTTTTTTGTGTCTATAATTTATATTTTTCCTTATAGCCTTTGAGAAAGACTCTGCTAGGGTCGAAACATTTTGTTAAGCTATATTATAGGTTTTCCCGGCCAATTTCAACAAAAATCCATTCAAGTTAATACCGGGGTCATTCAATTTCGCTTGAAAATAAATCCTCGGGTACATCAACATTCAACAGTTAAAAAGAGTCATTCAATTTCGACACGTGAGCATTCATTTGACAAATACAATCATTTAATTTAAAATGGTCACTTAGTTCATTCAATTTCGTCAAAGACAGCAGGAGCGGGCTGGTTGACTATTCATTTTCGTCAACTGGCAAACATTTTAGAAATGTTTGCATTCAAATTCGTTTCTTCGGTATGCCCTTTCTGGTTCGTATTTGCCTATAATAGGACATTATGAGGGGAATTCATTTATACACTTATACCTCTCACTAAATATACGATTTTGAAGCAAAAAATAATGTCTGCCCGTTGTCATACGAAGATTGAGCACTGTAGATAGAGGAAGGCTGATTGAAGTATTCGAGAGTTAATTTGCAAGATCTAAACATTAACGAATAAAGAAGATGACAAAAAGTGAATTTAAGACCAAAGCAAACATTTACATTGCAAGCAAATGCAAGCAAAATATTGTTTATTGTATTGCTTATTGTTTTTTTGTAATGCCATAAAACTTTATTTAACTGTTCTTAGACACATTTTAAAGTTTAATCATGGGGTACTCTCTTAATGAGTTAGAATTTACTCTAATCGATTGAAACTAGGGACAAAATGCAAAATGTTTGACCGTGGCCTCAATCGAAAAAAGTTATTTTCAATATAATTAGAGTGATTTTCAATCTATTTTTTTCGTGTGTAACAAAGTAAAAGGAAAACATTTGCAATTAAGACCAAGTATAAGAATTAAATTAAAAACTCATAAACAGATTATTCACGCAAACATAAGCCGTATCAAACTCATGTTGAATTTGAACGCTCAAAATGTTGAAATCCGTTACCCATAAACGAAAAAGAAACGAACATTAGGTGCAAAATCGCAGAGCGCTTCGATGACTCTGAATTTGATTGCACCTATTGGGAAAAGGTAGTAGATATTCAACATAAGAATGGCAATCTTCTAATCTTGAATGCCTATAAACGAAATTGAATGAAAAGAAAGGGATCCTGAGTGCACGAAAACGAAATTGAATGCAATAATAGTTAAAGAGAAACCCTAGTTTGACTGAATTAGAGAAATCGCGTGAATTTGAAAGCGCAATAATGAAATTGAATGATATTTTGCTGAATTTGGCCGGGAAAACCTATATTAACGTATTTCAGACGTAGGCTAATTAGCTAAACGCTATTAAAAGTAACCTGTTGCATGAATGCATGCTGCTTGTATGGATTGTTTCCGCATATTACAAAGGTTTTCATGGTATTGAAGTTCAATTAAATTTTAATGATTTTTGTTACCATGGTTTTCCTGGCGAATTCAACACTACATTAGTTATGCCATCCATCATGTACATAAAAAGAGACTCTTTTTGATCACCCCGCAGTGTATTTTCTAAAGTTAAACAATTAGGGAATTCGCTGTCGCCGATTGTAACGTTTATCCAGATGTCATAGATTTAGCCGACATCCAACACAATGTTTTACGTCGGGATTGAAATTTGGACTCTGGTTTGGACGCTTGTTTCTATTCAAGGTGAGTAGGAATAGGGAAATAAAAGATAAATGTAATTAACACAACAGTAGTTACTTTTCATTGAGTAGGTCGTAGCAGTGGAGAACTGAGATCCTGGCGGCGACTAAGCTTGGGGCTACTTCGACGTCATCGATGATGATTAGATGGATCGTTCCTATTTAATCATCTTGGCGCTTTGCTTTACTACGATTGGATGGGAAATCCCCCGATGTTCATATTTTGGACGCAGCCAGAGCTTTATAAAAATGATAATTTTCATATTTGTGTTAAGATTGACTTCAGGCTCGTTTCCCAGTTCTTCACTATTAGGGATGCGCGTCCACACACCCTATCTTTCTATTGGAATCATAAACTCATCTCACTTATCATCATCAAGACTATACCAGTGAGAACAAACCCCACACAGTAAATTGCTGCGCGATATACTGTGTGAGAGAGCGCAGCTCTAGTCAGACTAGAGCGCAGCGACAGTCTGACTGTGTGAGGCTCCCTCGTTTATAGTCGATACGATGTTTTACCATACACCTCCACACATCCCTGCTCTCTATTGGAACTATGAGCGCGATGGAGTCAGCGCATCTTCATCATCTTCATCTCACTTAATCATCTCATCTATTCCTAATCTCATCTAATCGCTAGCTAACATTTAATATTTGTTGAATGCGGGAGAGCTCAGTGCGGCCGCGATGTAGGATGGAGGTGGCCCTAGGTCGTACCGCTGCGGTTAATGGGTTTCTCTATATTCTTTGTGAAACTCTTTCTGAATTCATAAGGTTTTCGAACCACTTTTTCTTCTCTATCTCTGTATTTTTTTTTTTTTTTTTTTTGACATCCACTCGTTCAACCTTTCTAACGTTGGTTAGATTTTTTTTTCATCCCTCATTTCATAAAACTTTTCTAGTTCAGACTGTTTCAACGTAAACTCTTCTTGCGATACAATTATCTTCAAGAGCTTTGCTCACGAATTCGCAAATAGTAATTTAATTTTAGCTCCGGCCAAAACACGAATCTCATCGTGTTTCTATTTTCTTCTTAATCACTCAACTCTAATCCCGTTATCTAAGCAACCCATTCCTATGCCGCCCAAGGCTAATCCAACGGGTGCTGTGATTACTCCAGCGATCGCCTCTATTCCTACAACCTCCGATGCAACGCCTATAATGTCTACACCCACAACGCGACCCCCCCCACCCCCGAGAAAGTTTACAAACTGTTTAACCCGATCAGCTTCGAGTTCCCTCTTGATTTGACTTATTTCTTGTAACCTAAAGCTCTGTCAATTGTCTTGTAAACTTCAAACGAAAGATACATTTAATTAATTTACATTAATTTCATTAATCTTTAAACAGTGGGAGTTCCGTTTATAATCTTATTCGGTAACCACCTTGATTTACCAACCAAGTTTGCGTCATCATAGCGCCTCCTACGATGGCCCCGACTTTTACCAAGTCTCAAGACTAAATTTATCCAGGTCGCGGCAGGTCGCACTTTTTTTAAATCATGGTATACAGCATGGCGATTCCATCGACTACTACACCGCGATACACATACCGGTAATTTACTACGTGGGATGTATTCATTTTAATAAGAACTAAGATATTATTTAACTTGTTCCAAATCGAGCTGGTCTTCTATATTTAACACGGGGGCTTCTTGCGCTCTACTGGTGGGCCTTTCAACCTTTTGTCTCGGGTCGACAGGGGAATGTGATACCCATTTTATAAAAAAAAAAATAATAAAAAAATAAAAAACAGTCAAACCAACAGCTCTATAATTATATCCAGGTCCAATTGGTACAATTCAAGGGTTGCTCGGCATTTTTTATCGGTTGTAATAGGTCTCTCGGAGTGCTGCTCCCAGCCCCCCCCCCCCCCCCCCTTGCTGACGCTTGCTTCATTTTTTGTTTTCTCTTTTTGTTGAATTCTACCAATTGTTTACCGGCCGCGACTCTATTTTGGGTTGTTTACTTTCTTGGTCGTTGTTGGTTCCGATTGTTGCGTCACTTGGGGCCCATGATGATGCGACTCTTCTTCTTGGCTCATTGTTGTCGTCATTTATCAAGTTGTCTTGATAATACTTTTATTCATCTTTTAAGTCGAATGTGTTTGGCTGTGTTTGGCCGTGGGGAGTTACTACCTCGCCGCGGCGAGATACTATCTTGAGTTACTGTACCACGGACAGTAACTCGCCGCGGAGATAGCATCTTGATTTTTTCCCCCCGTTGTGGCCCTTTAAAACAGACTTTAATACGTCGCGCTGACGAAACCCCCTTGACAGCGTTGTTTAATGTGTAACAGGCACCGAGTGCAGCTAGCGCACTCTATGCCGATACATAATACATTTACAAGGCTATACGCCGAGTTTTCTTGCGTCATAAAGATTGATTTATTACTTTTCCCGACTACTTTGAAGGGAGAGCGATTGAAACGCCGTATATACTAAACTGAGATCATATACATTTAGTAATCTCAGCTGAATTAAAGAGTTAAAAGAAAAACCTGGCGGTTCTCGACAGCTAAACACAAGTAAATTTGATAACACATCAGACAAAAATATTTCACATGAAGTTTTCTACCATCATCGTCTCTATACCATGTAAGTTGTGTGCAAATCTGTGAACATTTTGTTTTTCGGTGTTCCCAAAAGTGAATATGGGCTTTAAGGCGTGATTCCCATTTCTCCACTACTACAACCTACTCAATGAAAAGAGAAATGTGCATTGTGAATCAGCAATTGAAAGTTTCACTTAATCATTCAGTCGTATTTTAGAAGCCCATGGCAAGAAAAAGTACATGTGTACATGTAAATTTACGTTTCGTTCCAACTCCAAGTTATTAAGGCACACATTTCGATTCACTGTTCAGTTCAAGTTTATGCCTTTTAATCACTGAAAACTTCTAAATGAAATCTTTTTAGAATGATTGAAATGATTAATCTGACTTAAAATCCCCAGGCTATAGATCTGGTTCGATCATGATTTTGTTAATTTTTGATTTATTGTCTTGAAATGATCGCTGAAGGAGAGGGTTGGAAAGAGGTTCCCCTCTCATGTAATCAAATGAAATATTTACTTCAAAGACAAACAGCACTTTTATAAAACGTGCATGTTATTTTGTACAATTTTTGCAGGTGGGCGTACAAAGTGTCACAATAATGTCAACATCCTTAATCGTGCTGATTACACTATAATCAACACAGAGCGAAACTGGAGTGCCTCACGTGACCACTGTAGATCACTTGATAAGGAGCTTGTTGTCATTGACTCAGACGAGGAACTTGAATATGTTCAGCAACTGCTACGAGATCAGGCAACTTCTGAAAGTTATTGGCTTGGGGCTAATGACTTAGAAACAGAAGGTACATGAGAATTCTAATGTGTAAACCTAATCAAAGAAAGATTTACAATTGTTGATGTGAAACTTTTAAAGACGATATACAGTATTGGTAAAGCTGATAGTGCAGTATTCTTACCTTGTTTGATTCAATAATATGTACATGGGGAAAAATTGTAAAAATCTGGGCTCAATCTGTCTTCTGAGTCAGGAGACAATAGTGAAAAACCGTTTACAGTTTCAGTTCGTAAACTCATTGTCCTTAATTTCTGTTATTGCAACCGAAATCAACAGTGCTGTTGCGTTTTTTTCAGGCTTTCACATACATTTTTAAAGGTACACACCGGCTTACTGTTTACCTAATTTAGTGATGTGGAATGATAGACAATAATTTTTAAATGGTTGTTCTTAAAAAAAATCATCAAAATATCACGTAATTAACGAAAAATGTGAAAAAACAAAACACGGTCAAAGGTCAGCCTATACGCTTTTCCAGCCGTTGTAACTGTAAAGTTTACGTGCCAATGTTGCGCAATGTTGTAAGTAGACTGGTGCTCTGTTTATGTATGAATTATTACAATGACGAGGCATGAGCATCCAGACTTCATATCCATCCAGCACAAATTCACGTGTAAATAACGAATTTATGTAGATGTAAATATTTCACAGAAAAATTGGTTCTAGTATGAACATCACGAACAGTAAGCTTTCAGACTGAAACTAACTATGTTTGTGTAAGATTTGAAACTTTGCATGGTGGGAATACAATCTAGTGTGGTTTTAATCCTTATGTTAAGTGTCTTTAAAGGTAGAATACAGGATTGGTATTCATCGAAAACATGTGAGTAGAGTTAATTGTGTGTTAGTTCTCTCCCGTGCCACGAGGGTTTTTAAATTTCTCTTGGTATTTCTTTGTTAGGGTCGTTCAAATGGCTGGATGGGAAGAATCTGCCCGGAGGTTCCACTTGGTGGAACCCAGGGGAACCAAACAATGTTGGTGGACAGGAAGATTGTGTTAATGCATGGTTCCAGTATGACTTCAAGTTGAACGACGGGGCATGTTCTGCGTTGTCAAGAAGCATATGTGAACAACACTGATGTAGGTACTTTTTGTGGTTCAATTTTTTATCCTGCCAGTTGATGTAATTTGATACCATGTAGTGCAATGTGCCATGAAATCAGCTTGCTGTATTCACTAATAAACAGCATAATGAGTTAAAGGCAGTGGATACTTATGACCAGTCAAGAAATAAATGACCAGTCAAAATAAATCACCAGTCATTAACAGCTTTAATCCTTCCCGCCCAAATGCGGCGCACTGCCCATGGTGGCGAGGTTTGACAGCAACTGGTCCCCTCTCATTCTTCTTTGATTTGTAACCTGTCTAACTGTATGCAGTTTAGGGTGATTCATTTTTGAAGTGTGATCGCGTCAGAATACTTGCAATTTGCATTGCGCTTACTCATTTGTCAGTGGGGGGTAAGAGACGAGAGGTATCGATACGGCGCGCTGACCATGGCTTGAAGTCCTTTTCACTTAATGAAAAACATGAAGTTTCAGCATTTTCGGCTCTTTCTGCGTGAAAATAAATGCTCGAGATTATCGCCGATATCTCAAGAACGCTAACATATTTTCCAGAGGTTATTTTTATGGTATATTATATCTTCAATTATATAGGATTGAAACAAACGTACGGTTCCAAATACCCTGCCTTTAAGCAATTTGGATATTATGTTACCAGTGCAAAAAACAAAAAAATTCTTCGTATTTGATAGGTCCTGCCAAGATATTCTCCATCACCAAGGGTTACCGTCTCCATGGCAATGTCCTGAAAACGATGGAAGTCTTTACCCTGACTCGGTGCTGCGGTGCATGCACGTCTCATTTGAATTGTGTATCGGTGAACTTTGACCTCAGAGGAGCTGGTGTGGAAGGTAGGCGTGTCCGAAAAATGTGTGAGTTGAACGGGTATTCCAAGGCTGGGAATGAAGAGAACTTTGTGGTGAGTGAGGGAGTTATGTATGCAGAGGTGGATATGTAAATTAGATACGTGAATAAATTATAAATGATGAAAAGAACATCGCTTAACATTTAAAAAATGTATTAAGTTGTTTTGGCACAGTGTTGAGTGCAATCTTGGGATTTGCCCATTCTTGAGATGGAGCTTCAGTCAATCTTGATACTTTTTCATCCCCATTTTGAGAGCTCAACCTCAAGATTGTCCCCGTCCTACAGTAGCGGCATGCTAGCCCCACTAGTGTGGCGAAGGATAATTGACATCAGGTGGATCCTAAGCTACGGTGTTCCATATGTGCCACTGCATAAAAAAAAAGATTAAAAGAAGCGTCGCATTTTTATTTTTTCCGTCGCATTTGTATTTTTTCCGTCACATTTATGTTTTTTCCATTGCATTTTTATTGTTTCCTTCACATTTTTTTCCCGTCCCATTTATTGTTTTTTTTTCCAGTCGTATTTTTTTAACATAGTCGCATGTAAATTTTTCGGCCGCATTTTTTTTATTTCCATTGCATTTTTTCCCCATTGCATGTTTATTCCTGTCGTATTTTTGTTTTACTGACGGCAGTCATGGATCCTGGGGGTGGGGGGGGGTCGACCTTTCCCTGCACCGCAACCGAAATATAAAGAAAATGAAATTCTACAGGGGGTTTAATCGGACATAAAAAAAAAAAAAAAAAAAAAAAAAAAAAAAAAAAAAAACGAAGTGCCTTAAAATGCGATGGAAACAAAATGCGACGCTTATTATTGTCATTTTTCTTTCAAGTATAGTGGCACATATGGAACACCATATTGGCCACACATCGAGCCCCATCTCTCGTCGTGCAGCTGATCCGCGGTGCATCCTCTAACGAGTGCGGCCGCGGATTCTAACCAACTAAAGTGTCCGATTACCTCTTTGCTTCCCTCCAGCGCTGTGGATGTTGAAGTTACTAAGCCTTTAAAGTTTTTTTGTAAAATAATCATTTTCACCAAATGTCTGCACATTTTTAAAGGTTACCTGCAATTGCATATCTTTTAAAAAAAAAGGTGATTAGATTGTTGGTTACTTATAAGGTCTGGGCGGTAGTCAAACTAGACCTAGCTGGATCGGAATTGATTTGATAGTTAACATTTGAATTCATCTCCCCAGTGGCATAGCTGTGGGTTGGGGCAGGGGGCAGCTGTCCTCTGTTGACTGCTGTTCCTCTAGTGTCTGTCACTGATGACCGTAACAAAATCCACAGATTGAGCAAAATTCTCACGTTGCGCAGAAGGGTGAAGGTTCAAACTCAAGATAGAGCAGTTAAGATTAACCTTGAGATCAAGAAGCTTAATCTTGAGATCAAACTGCTTAATCTCAGGATTACACTCAGCGTATACACTTGTGCATTGATTCATGTACATATTACTGGTGTTCATCAGTTTAAAGTGGTTTTAATGTTAATTAGATCGTCATGTACATTGTATCTTGTATGACTTGAAGCTCATGTATTGTTCTTAACGGGTTTCAGATTGTCAAAAAGGATGAATGTAAGATGGAATGAGTTCAAAATGAAAGTCCTTTTTGTAGCACAAATCTGTTTACAGAACAAGCGTAAATCGTATTTAAACTGAGCTTTTTGAAAAGTGAACAGGGCGCGTCATCAACGCTTCGTTTTTAACCGATGACGTCGTCCACCGTTGGTTACAAGTAGTAAATATTTATGTATTGCGTCATCATCTATTTTTAAACGTGGGTGCTGACCTAAGATTTTAACAAGAGTCGTCAGGGAATCTTTGGTCAGGGAACCAGACTAGTGTGAAAAGTACACCCGTGCAACCTCGTTCCCAGGGGGTAATGATCTTGCCGCGCCATTTATTTATTTTTTTTGGTACCGAGGTTGACTCGATCAAAACCCTTGGAATTGTGACAAGAAAATCTCCCATAATAGACTGTGTAATTCTCGAGCGTATTCGAACATAAGGGTCCGTTAAAGCGCGTGATTTTGTTTCCTTTACATGTTACAGCAATGTGTGTGGGACCAAAATGGTCCCAAAAATATTCGAATACGTGCGATACTTGCACAGTCTATATTATGGGAGATTTTAATTAGGCCAGTGGCCTATCCACTCGACGCGCCGCTCAACCCCGCAAAAGTGGCATCATCAATCATAGAGCAACTGGTCCCCTCTCATTCTTTTTTGATTTTTGACCTGTCTAACTGTATGCAGTTTATGGTGACTGCATAAAAACGAACTCATTTAGACACGGGCGCTCGAAATTTTTTAGCAAGCGTGCGCGCACAGCAGTCAGTTTTGGGAGCCAGTCACCATTGTTTTTCGGCGCTTCCCTTCCAGGGGTTAGAGACGAGAGGTATCGATACGGCGCGCTGCCCATGGTGGCGAGGTTGACACCGACAGTTCTACCGGTGCTTCGTAAAGCGCAAGCGCAGTAGACACACGCAACACTCTAAAAACTAACTTAGTCAAAACAGCGTTGATTAGTCGTTTTAGAACATATTTGGACCAAAATTAGTCAAAAATGGTCTAAAATGACCAATTAAGGCTGTTTCGACTAACTTTTAGAGTGAACAGCCTACTATGCACACGCTGGCACGCGCGCTTGGTAAACAGCAAAACTATAGCATCTGGCACGCGATGCCGAATGAACCAGTGAGAATTCAGCTCTTGATCATGAATATGTATGAGGTACCTCCGTATGGCACGTGCCCTGGGCCGGCACCACTTGAAGGGGCGCTCTGGCTGTAATTTTTATATGGTGCCATGATTTGTTAATTAAAATATTAACACGCTGGACTTGTATTTTTGAGCTGATATTATGGTAATACATGTATTAGTCATGTCTGGGTGTATGGTTTTACAGAAATAAATGGTCTCTTCCAGTGTGCAGGGTTAAAAGTCGAATATTTGAACAAAATTATCCCATTTCAGCATATTAATCACATTCAGTAAAATTAATTCTGATGCTCAACATAAATAAATATGCTGTTTTCAAAGTTTAAATAACATGATGGCTGTTCAATGTTTATGACGAATCAAGTAAAACACTTTTCTCTTTAAAGGTAGAAAACAGGATTGGTTTTCATCCAATTAAAAAGAAATAGTATCAGCATGAAAGCTTACTGATTACGAAGTTCATACCACTACCAATCATCCATATGGAAATATTTCTGTCTTTAGAGGATCCTCTTAACTAACGTTAGTCTGCACGATGGGAGACTCTGAAATTATTTATGTGTCCGTCATGTTCTGTGTAAAAGCCGCATTGCATTATGGGATTACGTAGACATATAATTATGTTAATTCTATCTAGCATATAGCTGGCATAAATCAGCCAGGAATAAAGTAATTTTCATTATCCACTACCGGTCCCTATAATAAATACAGTCAGAACGAAAACGATGTGGGGACTGGGAACCAGTCTAGTTTTGGTCCTCTCGCCCTTGATTGTTTAGTTTGTTCGTGGTTTGCAAAGAAGCAAGGTCATATTTCTCTGTGTTTGTGGCATAAGATGATATTTGTTATGAGGCCGGTGAATGTTTGTCATGTTCATGTAAGCCATTTAAAAGGTCTAAAATTGCCGTGGGTCGCTGAGTTACGAGTCTCATTTTTTTAACAACTTTTTTTCGAAAAATTATCTCTCCCGCTCTCGGGTAGACTGTAGAGGGCGCACTGTCTTGCGAACGATCTGCCCGTATTATAATATTGTGCTCATGCATAAATGTGTGATTATGACGGTTTGTATATAGATAATAATGAAATAGATTCAGACTTGCATGCTAATTCGTAGATATGATAATTATTAGCAAATTTCATTCCATTTTTGTAAAGGACCATTGACAATTGAAAGTGAAAATGAACATGTGAATTAAATGGTCAAGTTAAACTTGAAGCTACCAGACCTTTTTTGTAGTTACAGCTCCTTGTAGACCTGTTAAAAATATACGTTCTGTCATATGGAGAGGGGGAAACATTCAGCTACTCTCTAATTGTGAAAGAGTGAAAAAAACAACCGTTTTGTCCACCTGTCCATACCAATCTTCGTTAGAGCCATATGGCGGACAACATTTAGTGAAAGACGGGTATTTTCAACTTGAACTTTCAACTTTTCACCCCAATTCAATCAAAAAGAGGTGATGCACAGTGAGTTTCACTCTCAAGGGTGAAAGACGGGTATTTTCAACTTGAACTTTCAACTTTTCACCCCAATTCAATCAAAAAGAGGTGATGCACAGTGAGTTTCACTCTCAAGGGGGCAAAATGACACCACTTCGGCTAGAGAGTTAAATGTTCACTCTTTTACATTTAGAAAGTAGGTTGATATTAGCTAGGTTTTTTTTCAAGCATCTTTTCACGTAATAATTATGTGCAGTTAGAGATAATTATCGTTAACTACACTTTAAGTTTCCTTTTTATAAGTATTTTTTTGGATGATTATTATTGTTGTTATATTCTTAAAAATGGTTTTAAAGAATTTTTTTCGAATTTCTTTTAAAATACAAACATTTATTGTAAATATGCACATAATTAAGAAATTTGACCTTGTGAACATGAAATTATATTCTTGATACATAAAGTTTGGGGAGATGGTTTGGTCTGTGGTCAGAGTACATGCTATGGTCAAGTTTCAGTCAGTTGGATATTTTGGCTGATATATATGGGCATCTACCTTGTACAAATAACTCTCATTATGGGATTTTGTTTCACGATTGTTTTTCAGAATTTCACACTTTGAGGTCAACATATTAATTAAAATTAGTTGTAATTTTATATTTTGAAAGCATTAACATACAGACATAAGATGATTACACAAAATTGATACAATAAGATGTAAACTTCTGTGTTGTGAATAAAATGATCAAACATGCTCCGTTGAGTTGAATGATGTGAAAGAATGCATTTGATTTATTTATCAACCCCACTGTGAGGTCCGGAAAATAGTAGTAAAAATAAGTAACAAGCCACAATACAAAAAGGGGCAGCTAGAAAGAATGGGAGTTATTATAATCAATCCTGTCTGAACAGGTTTAATTAACATGGCCAAGGTAGTCACCTTCTTGGTAAATAGCAATGAAGGGAGACAAAGGGGGGGGGGAGGAGATTACCCCGGTAATAAAATGCATAAAATTGATGAAGCTATAAAGAATGGAACTTGAGTAAGTTATATCATTAATCTGAAATGGTATCTTTGCTAGTAACATAAACATTGTGTGGCCCAGAGTTGTAGTCGAGTCACCTGTGTCGAGTCCGAGTCCGAGTCCGAGTCTTTTGCCGACGTGACTCGAGTCAAGTCCAAGTCACCGAAATTGTGACTCGAGACGACTTGAGACCTGGACTCGAGTCATACAACTCTGGTGTGGCCCACTCTATACGTCAATCGTGTAATGTTTCACTTTCATCTGGCTGTTTTCTAAACACACTCGGTCAAGCTATAATTTCACCAATATTGAAGGAGATCACAATGCTATTAAGTAGTTATCGACCACTTTCCAATATCAGATTTGTCGAAAAACTCATTGAGAAAGCTGCTGCAAAACAACTGAAGCAACACATGTCAATTCATAACCTTGACGAGCTCTCATGGACTACCGCAGGGGTCCATTTTAGGTCCCTTGATCTTTGGAATTTACACTCTCCCACTTGGCCATATCATACGTCACCATAACATTGACTTTTATCTTTATGCTGGAGATAATATACAGCTGTATTGTTCCTTTGACCCTAGAATACCTGTGCTTGGCAAGTTGCCATGGAGAAACTGCGGCTGTGTATTACTGATGTTCAAATTTGAATGACTTGCAACAATGTAAAGCTCAACGACAACAAATTAAACTGAATTCGTTGTGCTTGGCACTCCCCAAGACCTTAAGAAACTGCCACATGTATCTTTGCATATTGGTGATGCACGCATTGAACCAAAAGATTCCATCCGAAATTTAGGAATTAGTTTGATTCACATTATGACAATGAGCAAGCAAGTTTCTAGCCTCTTTCAATCAACCAAATTTCAATTACGAAACAAAAGGAGAACCAAAGATACCTTGATAAGGATACTCTCCATCATGTTGTCAGAGCTTTAGTCCTCTCTCGTATTAATTATGGCAATCTTCTTTTATTTGGTGCTACGTCATATGAATTGGACAGAGTTCAAAGATTACAGAATAGTGCTGCTCGTTTGGTATGTTCCACACCCATGAGAGAACATTACCCCATCACTCAGGGAACCTCATTGGCTACCGATTAAAGAAAGGATTCATTTTAAACTTGCTCTTTTTGTTTATAAATACTTGAATAAAACTACTCCTCGATATCTTTCCACTTTACTGTCATATTACACTCCTCCACGTTTTCTTCGCTCCACGCTTGACATCATCACTCTATTGAATGTTCCCCTTGCAAAGAAAGTTCTGGGTCAAAAAGCTTTCAGTGTAGCTTGGCCAATGATTTGGAACAATCTTCCTCACATGTCATTAGGGAATCTGTTAGTTTATCTCTGTAAAGCTCTTACGACTCATCTGTATCCAGGTTAATCTATTTTATCTGCGCTACGATTGTGGTGGAATTATAAATTATACATATTATGTTATGTTACGTTATTAATGCTTACTGTTGTTCTGGATCGTTTCCGCATTACAAAGGCTTTCATATTGATGTTTAATGAAATTATAATCATTTGTGTTACTATGGTTTTCCGGCGAATTCAACACTACACTAGTTATGCCAATGATTCTACCATCCATCCTGTACATAAAATAAGACTCTTTTTGATCACCCGCAGTATACTCTTAGGGATTTCGCAGTCGCCGATCGTAAAGTTTATCCAGATGTAATATATTTAGCTGACATCCAACACAATGTTTTACGTCAGGATTGTAATTTGGACGCTTGTTTCTATTCACGGTGAGTATATGATAGGGAAATAAAAGATAGATATAGATGAATACACAACCTATACTCAATGAAAACAGATGTTAATTGTGAATTAGCAATTGAAAGTTTTACTTAAATATTCAGTGGTGTTTTAGAATCCCATGGCAAGACAAATATGCACATTTAAATGTACGTATCAGATTTTAACTCCAAGTTAGTAAGACATATTTTGATTCACTGTTCAGTTATTCATGTTTATGCGTTTTAATCACTGAAAAAATGAAGTCTTTTTAGACTGATTTTAAACCAGGTTAATCTTTTATGATTTTGCTAATTATTATTATTGTTGTTACTATTATTTTAATGTCTTGAAATGATTGTTGAAGAGATGGTTGGAAAGATGTTTCCGTCTCAAGTACTCAAATGAAATATTTACACTTCAAAGACTTAACGTTTTATATTAAAAACATGCATGTTATTTTATACAATTTTTGCAGGTGGGCGTACAAAGTGTCACAATAATGTCAACATCCTTAATCGTGCTGATTACACTATAATCAACACAAAACGAAACTGGGGTGCCTCACGTGACCACTGTAGATCACTTGACAAGGAGCTTGTTGTCATTGACTCAGACGAGGAACTTGAATATGTTCAGCAACTGCTACGAGATCAGGCAACTTCTGAAAGTTATTGGCTTGGGGCTAGTGACTCAGAAACAGAAGGTACATGAGAATTCTAATATGTAAACCTAATCAAAGAAAGATTAACAATTGTTGATGTGACACTTTTAAAGACGATATACAGTATTGGTAAAGCTGATAGTACGGTTTTCTCACTTTGTTTGATTCAACATACACATGGGGGCGGGGTGTGAACATTTTGGCTCAATCCGTCTTCTAAGTCAGTAGAAATTAGTGAACAACCGTATACAGTTTTCAACTTGTAAACACATTGTCTTTAATTTTGGTTGTTGCAACCGAAATCAGCTGTTACGTTTTTTTCTTCGGGTTTTCAGATACAGTTTTCGAATATGACAGCATTTAAAAGGAAATAGTTCACATAAAAATTGGTTCTAGTAAGAACATCATGAACAGTAAGCTTTCAGACTGAATCTAAACAAGTATGTTTGTGTAAGATTTGAAGCTTTGCATGATGGGAATACAATCTAGTATGGTTTTCATCCTTACCAATTATTATGTGCAGTGTTTTTCAAGGTAGAATACAGGATTGGTATTCAAAAAAAAAATTATATATTAGTGTCAGTCTGAAGTTCGATTATAAAGCTCGTACCACTACCAATCTGTCATAGAGATATTTCTGTCTGAGTGAAATACTGTCAAAGTGGAGAATATAGAATTTGAAGACCGCGATTTTGAATCGGTTGAAACAATCGAAATTCAGGACAATATTTTTTAATGTTGAAAAGTGTGCACAGTTTTTCACTAATTTCTCCGGACTCGGATGGCGGATTGAGCCCACATTTTCACGGTCTTGTTTTTTCATCATCAGACAAATTAAGAACACTGCAATATCAGTTTTAAAAGTCCTATATTTTACCTTCAACCCTATCAAGACCGGGGCGAGGCACAATGTGCCCCCGACCGATTTTTTTCCCGTAGCTTTTGAACGCTTACTCCGATCACCGCGAAATTTTCTCACTTTTTCGAAAATATATCTAGATAGGGTCATATTGGCAAAAAAAAAAAAAAGTTGTTAGCTATTGCTATGGCAACCATTTGTTTGACCTTGGGTCACACAATGTTACTGTTTTTTTAGTGATTTTTCCCCTTAATTTTTTATTTCTTTGCCAGAAAAGTGATAGTGATGAGTCACGTGATAGTCTGAAATGGTTTTGGGAATTCCAAATGGCCGCCATTTTTGGCGGCCATCTTGGATTTTGTGTTTTCAGCCTGTAATTAGGGGGTCAAATTATATCAATTTTTTCCAATAAAAGAATATTTTCAACACGCTGATTTCTTACTTTTCAGACCCAAAAAGTATTTTGATTTGTCAACCAAGCCTTATTATTTTTCCCTGGGCCTTCGGCGGCGGCCAAAATGGGATAAATTAATGGATTATAACGCACTCAAAGGTGACTCCAGTAACCAAATTAGGTTCAAATTAAATTGATGTTGTAAAAATGTACAAGTTTGCCAAGTTTCAAAACATTCGGACGAAAAATACAGAAGTTATTGGGAAAACACCCTCATGTGACTTTTTTTTTTAATTTGTTGAAGTCATCATGTAGAACTCGGTGAAACAAACGTTTTTGGCAAGTTTCAAAATCGGTTGAACACTTTGGAAAATACGGGGGGTGGGGGCACTATGTGCCCCCTGGTCCCCGTACATAAAAAAAAAAGCCCGGTCCTGATAGGGTTAAAACTCTATTTAATCATAACAGTACAAGTTGCCTTCAATCTAATGATTGTTTTCTTCTTAAATATTGATTGTTTATAATATAGCAACTGAACAATACTTTATCAGCTTTTTTGTCTTCACAAAACAATGAGCATATACAAGACTGTGACGGCCCAAATTTCACAGAGCTGCTTAAGCAAAAAATATAAAAAAAATAAAAAAAATAAAAAAATGAACTAAGCACAAACAAAATTATGGTTACCAGAATAAGGTTACCAGTCAAAATAGCATGTCACATGTACAATCTGTGACTGGTATCCTTCTTTCTATTGGCTTGACAGAAAATTATTAAGCATAATTTTATGCTTAAGCAGCATCAGCTCTGTTTTAGGCCCTGGTTGGAATAGAGGGCGTTTTTCCTCGTGCTGTAACGCTCCGTTCAATAATTCACTAATGACAAGGCCTTTATGTCCTTCAATTTGGACCACTTGTATTGGTTTGTACAAAGTAGTTCCAACAACTGGCTCGTGGCTAGTTCGCAAAGAGCTCGCCTCTCACCATTGTGGCCCTGGTTCGATTCCAAGCTAAAGGCATATATTAGAAGAGTTGTGTGTTGGTTCTCTCCTGTGCCACGAGGCTTTTACTCCGGGCCCTGCGTGTTTTTCCTTCCAGAAAAATAAAACACTTTCGATCTCTGGCTGTTGAAAAGTAGATGTTCGCAATTATTCACAATATACATACTTAATAGTAATTGAAAAGCTTGGTGCTGTTCATTAAGGGTAATTCAACCATGCAAATCCAACGACATTTAAATTTCTCTTGATTCCCCCCCCCCGTTAGGTTCGTTCAAATGGCTGGATGGGAAGAATCTGCACAGAGGTTCCACTTGGTGGAGCCCAGGGAAACCAAACAACAGCGGTGGACAGGAAGATTGTGTTCGTGCATGGATCCAGTATGACTTCAAGTTGGACAACAATGCATGTTTTAGGTTGTACAAAAGCATATGTGAACAACACTCATGTAGGTACTTTTTGTGGTTCAATTTTTTATCCTGCCAGTTGATGTAATTTGATACCATGTAGTGCAATGTGCCATGAAATCAGCTTGCTGTATTCACTAATAAACAACATAATGAGTTAAAGCCAGTGGATACTTATGACCAGTCAAGAAATAAATGACCAGTCAAAATAAATCACCAGTCAATAACAGCTTTGATCCTTCCCGCCCAAATGCGCATCCCTCTAACCCTACTCAGGCCTAATCCTCAGCATCACCGGCAGTCCAGCATTCTTCTGAAGCCGAGTAGAGTAGGACTATACTGTTCAAAACGTTAAGACCACAAAGCCACCACTCTTCTCCTAAAATAAGAGATGTATACCTGGTTGTAGTACCCGCAATTCAAGTTAACTGTTAGGCCTATATAGTACTTCACATTTAGGTCATCTAGTTTTCCAGAATCACTTCATCAAAACTCTCTGACATCTTTCTCTATGCAATCAAACAGATGTAATTATTGCAGGTTTGATTTCAGATTTTAATGATTAAAATGTTGCCTGCTGACTGGCAATTCGATTCATATTTGTATTTTAGATATTGTTTTAATCCTATCAGGACCCCCCGTAACTTTTTAACGCTTAGGCCGATCACCGCGAAATTTTCTGACTTTCCCAAAATATATCTAAGATCATGTTGGTAAAAAATAATTGATACCGGGGGTAAGCTGTTGCCATGGCAACTATTTGTTTGACCTTGGGTCGCACGATTTTACTGGTTTTTAGTGATTTTTAAAACTTTTTGAACATAATTACCGTTTATTTTTTATTGCTTTATTGCTTTATAGTCCGTAATTAGGGGGTCAAATTATTGTTTTTTAACAATGGAATATTTTCAACATGCTAATTTCTTACTTTTCAAACCCAAAAAATATTTAGATTTGTCAACCAAGCCTTATTATTTCTCCCTGGGCCCTTGGCGGCGGCCATTTTGATTTTTAAGTGAAAAAACGCAAAACTGATTGTACATGAAATTGGGCCCTGCGCTTACGAAGACCATTCGCCGCTTCCGAGGTTAGCGCCGAATTTCTGCGCTAGCTGTGTAAGCACGGAATCCTTAGTTACGTGAACTACGCACGCGCACAAGCAAAAATTCCTTGCTAACCCGTGAAATACGCTTAAGTAAGCGCGGAATTTTCTGCTTCCGCAAGCGCCGATTTTTTGCTTACGGTAAACAGAGCCATGAAATTGGGCCCTGAATGACGCAGTAAGCAGAGCCATGAAATTTGGCCCTGTCTAACTGTATGCAGGTTTGGTGACCGCGTAAAAACGAATCATTTGAACTATGATCGCGTCAAAATACTTGCATTTTTGCAACGCGCGAACTCATTTTGACACGCGCGTACCAGCGCCCTAAGGGTGCTCGAAAGTTTTTAACAAGCAATCGCGCATAGCAGTCAGTTTTGGGAACCAATCACCATTGTTTTTCGGTACTCCACTTATAGGGGTTAGAGACGGGGGTGAGAGGTATCCATGCGGGGCGCTGCCCATGGTGGCGAGGTTGCTTGGACGCACTGCCCATGGTGGCGAGGTTTTCTGGTCCCCTCTTTTTCTTCTTTGATTTGTAACCTCGTCTTAGTGCAAGCAGATTAAAGTGACCGCGTGGAAATGATTCATTTGAAGTAGCATTGCCTCAAAATGATTCATTTGAAGTAAGTGTGATCGCGTCAAAATACTTGCAATTTGCATTGCGCTTACTCATTTGTCAGTGGGGGTAAGAGACGAGAGGTATCGATACGGCGCGCTGCCCATGACTTGAAGTCCTTTTCACTTAATGAAAAACATGAAGTTTCAGCATTTTCGGATCCTTCTGCGTGAAAATAAATGCTCGAGATTATCGCCGATATCTCAAGAACGCTAACATATTTTCAAAACAGAATTTTCAGAGGTTAGTTTTTGGTATATGTTTATATAGGATTGCAACAAATGTATGGTTGAAAATACCTTTCCTTTAAGCAATTTAGATATGTTACCAGTACAATTAAAGATGTTTTTCTTTCTATTTGATAGGTCCTGCCAAGACATTCTCCATCACCAAGGGTTACCGTCTCCATGGCAATGTCCTGGAAACGATGGAAGTCTCTACCCTGACTCGGTGCTGCGGTGCATGCATGTCTCATTTGAATTGTGTATCGGTGAACTTTGACCTCAGTGGAGCTGGTGTGGAAGGTAGGCGTGTCCGAAAAATGTGTGAGTTGAACGGATATTCCAAGGCTGGGAATGAAGAGAACTTTGTGGTGAGTGAGGGATTTATGTATGCAGAGGTGGATATGTAAATTAGATACGTGAATAAATTATAAATGATGAATGAAACCCGGCTTAACATTTAAAAAACGTTCTAAGCTGTTTTGGCACAGTGTTTAGCGCAATCTTGGGATTTGCTCATTCTTGGGATGAAGCTTCAGTCAATCTTGAGACTTTTTCATCCCCATTTTGAGAGCTCAACCTCAAGATTGTCCCCGTCCTACAGTAGCGGCATGCTAGCCCCACTAGTGTGGCAAAGGATAATTGACATCAGGTGGATCCTAAGCTACGGTGTTCCATGTGCCACTAGTTATAAGGGAACAAAAAATAAGCGTTGTATTTTGTTCCCTCGTCGCATTTTTTTCCGTCGCATTTTTATATTTCCGTCGCATTTATAATTTTTTTTCCCGTCGCATGTATTTACCCGTCGCATTTTGTTTAGACACGGTGGATCCAGGATATTTGCAAGGGGGGGGGGGGCAGGCACTTCGGATTAATTAAAAACATGCGACGGAATAAAAATGCGACGAAAACAAATGCGACGGCTATTAGTATTATCTTTTAAAAGTAGTGGCGAATAATTATGAAACACATTTAGCCACACATCGTGCCCCAATCTCTCGTCGTGCAGCTGATCGGCGGTGCATCCCCTAACGAGTGCGGCTGCGGATTCTAACCAACTAAATGTGTCCGATTACCTCTTAGCTTCCCTCCAGCGCTGTGGATGTTGAAGTTACTAACCCTTTAAAGGTTTTCGTAAATAATCATTTTCACCAAATGTCTGCACATTTTTAAAGGTAACCTGCAAGTGCATATCTCATTAAAAAAATATAAGATTGTTGGTTACTTAATAGGTTTGCGGGTTGTCAAACTAGAGCTAGGTGGATTGGAATCGATTTGAATTCATCTCCCCAGTGGCATAGCGGGGGGAAGGGGGTCAGCTGTCCTCTGTTGACTGCTGTTCCTCTAGTGTCTATCACTGATGACCAACACAAAATCCACAGATTGAGCAAAATTCTCACGTTGCGCCACAGGGTGAAGGTTCGATCTCAAGATAGAGCAGTGCAGATTTACCTTGAGATCAAGAAGCCTAATCTTGAGATCAAACTGCTTATAATCTTGAGATCAAACTGCTTAATCTTGAGATCAAACTGCTTAACCTTGAGATCAAGAAGCCTAATCTTGAGATCAAACTGCTTAATCTCAGGATTACAATCGGCGTATACACTTGTGCATTGATTCATGTATAATATATTACTGGTAGACATCAGTTTAAAGTGGTTTTAATATTACTTAGATTGTCATGTACATTGTATCTTGTATGACTTGACGCTCATGTACTGTTCTTATGCAGGTTTCAGATTGTCAAAAAGGATGTATGTAAGAGGGAATGAATTCAAAATGAAAGTCCTTTTTGTAGCACAAAGTTGTTTACAGAATAAGCATTTAAACTGAAAAGTTTATTCTTAATATACACTAGGCCTAATGATAACAGATACTTTGTACAGCAAATTATGTACCACGTGATGACAGACTTTTTTTTGACTTTTCTTTATCCAACTTGAATTTGATATTAGCACCCCGAGGAATTTGAAATTCCCGAGGCGAAGCCGAGGGAACTAGCTTGTCAACTTCCAATGGGAGCTAATATCGACTGGCCACCCCATAATAAACCAGGTGATATTTGTTTTACTATATACCTGATAACTTCTCTAGTTTGGAATCAGTGGGATTGGCAAAACGCGGATCGACGTTTAATTTTATACGTACTATAGTCTATTTGCCGCGCGAAGCGCGGTTAACAGCTAGGGGGTATTGTACAGGATGTAATAATATTCACATGATGGAAGTAAAACTCTAGAAAGTTAAAGTATTGTCAGGAAGAGTAGTGTTTTATTGTATTGCTGCGTATTATATGCTGCAATTAACACCCCTGAGCATGGTCTGAGCATGGAGGTAGAAATTAAATTTAATTTCTACTTCCATGGTCTAAGGCATGTAAGTTTGAGTTAAAATTGTAAGTTAATCAATGGTTTTCAAGATTGACGATTAAGATTAACAGTGTATTTGTTGTACAATGTAACTGCGTGACATTCTTTATTTGGGTGTATTTAAGTTATAAAAACCAACTAAAATAACCATGTATAAAAGATGAGATTAATTGACTTGAGATAACATTTATAGTAAAAAAAACCCCACTTATTTGACCATTGAAGGAATCGTATAAGTTGTTTTATTACTCTTATATTTAATGTCCATAAAACTGTACGTGTTAAGATGCATTGCAGCTATTAGTTTGAATCACTTTGAGGAAACGACTCCCTTTGAAGTACTGTGGTTGGACAGAAAGAACTGTTTAATCCCAAAAAATTTGCGTAAGGAACCCAAGTGCGCCCTCAGTGTTCAAGTGTGTGATCAAACTTCATGATTTGCATAATTATTAACAATAACAAGTTAAAGTTTGCAACCGCGACCTTTAGACTCGCGCTCTTTTCTGTTAGCTTTCAGCAAGGAAGAGCACATTGATTTATGTGGCAATTCTCTGTTTTTTGTAGGGGGCATGGCTCTGGCCATGCTCCTAGTGTTATTTATGTGGGAGGGTTAGCTATAAGGAAACTCCCTGTGAGTAGATTGTCTTGTTACTGATCATTTCATCAGAGAAATCTTGTACTTTTTGGAGACTATCGTTTCTTGAAAATTTGTAAATGTACGGTAGCGTATAATATAACAAGCCAAGTTTTGACCCTTGACCTTCATATTGTACTTTCATGTACTTCGTTGTATAGAATTTACAATGAGTGTGAGTTGTGACTGTGCAGCGGTATTGTAATTTTGTGCACTGCTATATACTACGTTATTGTGAGCATTAATTAAACTTGTTCCAGGAAATTTATCTCTATTAAATTTTGAGAAGTCATTGTGCATTCTGTTTGTAAGTATTTGGTGAATGCTCGTCCTTAATTAGAGGACCGGCCTCCTGCCCTTGTATCTACAAATGGCGTCGTAGGCAGGATTCAGCATTCTGCCATTTTTTCATTGATTGTATTTGTCTGCGCCTCTTCAACTTCGAGCTGAACTTTTTAAGATATTCGTTTCACCCGGATATGTTGTGCCGGACTTAAGATTTTCTCTTACTTTGATGAGAGTTTTTATTTAATGGCTGGCGTCATCCATGGTTTGTCCCGTACGTGCAGTTTGGTAGTACGGCTAGGAAAATGGTGGTTCAATGTCCAGTTCAAGGCATGCTAGAAGTATACTCGCACTGCTGGTCAGGCTCTACAGCCAAGAAGACATGTGACCATTCATAATTACAAATCCACTGTCCAAAACGACTGATATCCGAGTCCTGCAATGGTCTAGTTATTCTAGTCTTTGTGGTGTTTTTGTTCTTACTGGTTTCCCTGGGTGACCAAAGGACTGTATTGTGATGACTTCTGCTGATTGGGGAACATATCGCTGATTCCTTACAGTGTCTTGATAATGTTGGTGATTGTTTTGTCCAATGTCCTATTTTCTGTGGTTGGCATAAAACGGCCTGCTTCACCTTTGGATCTGTGAGAATTGGAGAAGGTTGAGCTGGTTGAAATCGCCCATAATAATAATACCAGCATATGGATGGTTGGTTGTTCGTGGTGTCGTGTAGGTGATCTAGTAAACTGTTTCCAACGGGGCTATCAGAGGGGTAGTAAACCACAGCAATGATGAGGTGGGATGTTGATCTCGGTAAGTGTTGCGGTCGTCCAGAGGACGTCCAGATCATCAGGAGCATTAACATCAAGTAGCTCAGAGCAATGTTCCTGATTTACATGTAAAGCAATACCACCACCTCCTCGTATATTGATTCGTGATTTATCGTTTATTGTCTACCCAGGAATTGAAACTAGTTCAGATGGTAAAACTGATTTGAACCATGTTTCTGTAATGGCAGCAACACCAACTGTTTTGTTCGAAGCAATGCATTGTTGAGTGACCTATAGTTACATAAGAAGACTGTTTGTAATTCATAATGATTCCGGGCATTGACTTGTAACTTACAAGTAACAAGCACTCGTGTCGTGTACGTAGCTTCAGTTGTGTTTTTGTCGTGTATGGTGGCAACTTGAACTTCTTAGTACCGCAAAGGTTGTCTCGGTAGTTTCTTCCCCTGCCTTTCACATCTGTGGACCGGTTCGAATCCCGGACTGGAGCCTTGCATGTGGATTGGGTTTTCAGTCCCTACCTGATTGCGTGGGTTTTCCCTATTTGGGGTTTTCCTCCCACATCTAAAACTGACATTTCTTCAACATCTTCTCTACACGGGTATCTTCAGGCCTACGGGTCAGAGTGCAAGTCACTTTTGAGGGTCCCTTGGTTTCATTACCAGAAAGATATAATAATAATTAAGTCGCCGTATAATTATGATCCTGCACTACGTCCTCTGCGTCTGTTAGTAGCACAGTCACTGATTCTTTGGTAATTTTCTTCCAAGGCATCGATTAACGTAACGAATATCGAGAATATTTGCCTTACGTCTTTCTTGCAGCCATCAATGCAGTTGGTTTGGGAAATGTTTGGAGAGGGTGATGATGACTGGGCGAGTAAGTAACTTCAAACGTGTCGATTTGTTGACATTTAGTCACAGATTGTACGTGCAATGCTATGTGTACAAGACGGCTATCATGTACAAGACGGCTGCCAAGGAATAACGTTAGAAGAAATCGAGCAGACATAAATCCAAATTTGCCAAGATCAGCTGAGATATCCTTGATTCCTTGCATTTCCAAAGACGCACAAATTAATGTACTTACAGTTAGTTGCTCCGGATTCATATCACAGAAACAGGTCGCGGCAAAATAAAGTCAGAATTTACGAGCAAGAGAAAACAGTGCATGCAGCCGCTAAACAGCGCCCTCATTTATATTACAATGGCTTTCACGGTATTGATGTTTAACGAAATTTTAATGATTTTTGTTACCATGGTTTTCTGGCGAATTCAACACTACACCAGTGATGCCAATATACCATCCATCATGTACATAAAATGAGACTCTTTTTAATCACCCCGCAGTGTATTTTCCAAAGTTAAAGAATTAGGGATTTCGCGTTCGCCGATTGTAAAGTTTATCCAGATGTAATATATTTAGCTGACATCCAACACAATGTTTCACGTGAGGATTGAAATTTGGACTCTGGTTTGGATGCTTGTTTCTATTCAGGGTGAGTAGGACTTTTACGTTTCAGATTTTTAACTCCAAGTATTTAAGGCACACATTTTGATTCACTGTTCAATTCATGTTTATGCATTTTAATCACTGAACATTTCTAAATGAAATCGTTTTAGAATGATTAAAATGATTAATCTGACTTAAAATCCCCAAGTAGATCTGGTTCGATCATGATTTTATTAATTTTTGATTTATTGTCTTGAAATGATCGTTGAAGGAGAGGGTTGGAAAAAGGTTCCCCTCTCATGTAATCAAATGAAATATTTACTTCAAAGACTAAACGTTTTATATTAAAAACATGCATGTTAATTTGGACAACTTTTGCAGGTGGGCTTACAAAGTGTCACAATAATGTCAACATCCTCAATCGTGCTGATTACACTATAATCAACACAAAACGAGACTGGAGTGCCTCACGTGACCACTGTAGATCACTTGATAAGGAGCTTGTTGTCATTGAAACGAATGACGAATTTGAATTTATTCAGCAACTGCTACGAGATCAGGCAACTTCTGAAAATTATTGGTTTGGGGCTGACTCAGAAACAGAAGGTACATGAGAATTCTAATATCTAAACCTAATCAAAGAAAGATTAACAATTGTTGATGTGACACTTTTAAAGACGATATACAGTATTGGTAAAGCTGATAGTACGGTTTTCTTACTTTGTTTGATTCAACATACACATGGGGGCGGGGTGTGAACATTTTGGCTCAATCCGTCTTCTAAGTCAGTAGAAATTAGTGAACAACCGTATACAGTTTTCAACTTGTAAACACATTGTCTTTAATTTTGGTTGTTGCAACCGAAATCAGCTGTTGCGGTTTTTTTCTTCTTTGGGTTTTCAGATACAGTTTTCGAATATGACAGCATTTAAAAGGAAATCGTTCACATAAAAAATTGGTACTGGTATAAGAACATCATGAACAGTAAGCTTTCAGACTGAATCCAAACAAGTATGTTTGTGTAAGATTTGAAGCTTTGCATGATGGGAATACTAGTATGGTTTTGATCCTTACCAATTATTATGTGCAGTGTCTTTCAAGGTAGAATACAGGATTGGTATTCAAAAAATATATATTTATATAAGTGTCAGTCTGAAGTTCGATTATAAAGTTCATACCAATCTTTCATAGAGATATTTCTGTCTGAGTGAAATACTGCCAAAGTGGAGAATATAAAATTTGAAAACCGCGATTTTGAATCGGTTGTAACAATCGAAATTCAGGACAATATATGCTTACATGTTGAAAAGTGTACACAGTTTTTCACTAATTTCTCCGGACTCGGATGGCGGATTGAGCCCACATTTTCACGGTCTTGTTTTTTCATCATCAGACAAATTAAGAACACTGCACTATCAGTTTTAAAAGTCCTATATTTTACCTTCAACCCTATCAAGACCGGGGCGAGGCACAATGTGCCCCCAACCGATTTTCCCCGTAACTTTTTAACGCATACTCCGATCACCGCGAAATTTTCCGACTTTTTCGAAAATATATCTAGGGTCATATTGGCAAAAAAAAAAGTTGTTAGCTATTGCCATGGCAACCATTTGTTTGACCTTGGGTCACACGATTTTCACTGTTTTTTCGTGATTTTTCCCCTTTATTTTTGATTTCTTTGCCAGAAAAGTGATAGTGATGAGTCACGTGATAGTCTGAAATGGTTTTGGCGGCCATCTTGGATTTTGTGTTTTCAGCCTGTAATTAGGGGGTCAAATTATATCAATTTTTTCCAACAAAAGAACATTTTCAATACGCTGATTTCTTACTTTTCAGACCCAAAAAGTATTTTGATTTGTCAACCAAGCCTTATTATTTTTCCCTGGGCCCTCGGCGGCGGCCAAAATAGGATAAATTAATGGATTATAACGCACTCAAAGGTGACTCCAGTAACCAAATTAGGTTCAAATTAAATTGGTTTTGTAAAAATGTACAAGTTTGCCAAGTTTCAAAACATTCGGACGAAAATTACAGAAGTTAATGGGAAAACACCCTCTAGTGACTTTTTTTTTTTAATTTGTTGAAGTCATCATGTAGAACTCGGTGAAACGAACGTTTTTGGCAAGTTTCAAAATCGGTTGAACACTTTGGAAAGTACGGGGGGTGGGGGCACTATGTGCCCCCTGGTCCCCGTACATAAAAAAAAGCCCGGTCCTGACAGGGTTAAAACGCTATTTAAAAAAAAAAAAAAAAAAAAAAAAAAATGAACTAAGCATAAACAAAATTATGGTTACCAGAATAAGGTTACCAGCCAAAATAGCATATCACATGTACAATCTGTGACTGGTATCCTTCTTTCTATTGGCTTAACAGAAAATTATTAAGCATAATTTTATGCTTAAGCAGAATCAGCTCTGTTTTAGGCCCTGGCTGGAATAGAGGGCGTTTTTCCTCGTGCTGTAACGCTCCGTTCAATAATTCACTAAGGACAAGGCCTTTGTGTCCTACAATTTGGACCACTCGTATTGATTTGTACAAAGTAGTTCCAACAACTGGCTCGTGGCTAGTTCGCAAAGAGCTCGCCTCTCACCATTGTGGCCCTGGTTCGATTCCAAGCTAAAGACATATGTGAGAAGAGTTGTGTGTTGGTTCTCTCCTGTGCCACGAGGCTGTTACTCCAGGCCCTGCGTGTTTTTCCTTCCAGAAAAATAAAACACTTTCGATCTCTGGCTGTTGAAAAGTAGATGTTCGCAATGATTCACAATATACATACTTAATAGTAATTGAAAAGCTTGGTGCTGTTCATTAAGGGTAATTCAACCATGCAAATCCAACGACATTTAAATTTCTCTTGATTTCCCCCCCGTTAGGTTCGTTCAAATGGCTGGATGGGAAGAATCTGCACAGAGCTTCCACTTGGTGGAGCCCAGGGGAACCAAACAACAGCGGTGGACAGGAAGATTGTGTTCGTGCATGGATCGAGTATGACTTCAAGTTGGACGACAATGCATGTTCTAGGTTGTACAAAAGCATATGTGAACAACACTCATGTAGGTACTTTTTGTGGTTCAATTTTTTATCCTGCCAGTTGATGTAATTTGATACCATGTAGTGCAATGTGCCATGAAATCAGCTTGCTGTATTCACTAATAAACAGCTTAATGAGTTAAAGCCAGTGGATACTTATGACCAGTCAAGAAATAAATGACCAGTCAAAATAAATCACCAGTCAATAACAGCTTTGATCCTTCCCGCCCAAATGCGCATCCCTCTAACCCTACTAAGGCCTAATCCTCAGCATCACCGGCAGTCCAGCATTCTTCTGAAGCCGAGTAGAGTAGGACTATACTGTTCAAAACGTTAAGACCACAAAGCCACCACTCTTCTCCTAAAATAAGAGATGTATACCTGGTTGTAGTACCCGCAATTCAAGTTTACTAGTTAGGCCTATATAGTTACTTTACATTTAGGTCATCTTGTTTTCCAGAATCACTTCATCAAAACTCTCTGACATCTTTCTCTATGCAATCAAACAGATGTAATTATTGCATGTTTGATTTCAGATTTTAATGATTAAAATGTTGCCTGCTGACTGGCAATTCGATTCATATTTGTATTTTAGATATTGTTTTAATCCTATCAGGACCGGGGGGAGGGGGGGGGGGCACAATGTGCCCCCCCTCACCATTCCCCCCCCCCCCGTAACTTTTTAACGCTTAGGCCGATCACCGCGAAATTTTCTGACTTTCCCAAAATATATCTAAGATCATGTTGGTAAAAAATAATTGATACCGGGGGTTAGCTGTTGCCATGGCAACTATTTGTTTGACCTTGGGTCGCACGATTTTACTGGGTTTTAGTGATTTTTAAAAACTTTTTGAACATAATTACCGTTTATTTTTTATTGCTTTATTGCTTTATAGTCCGTAATTAAATTAGGGGGTCAAATTATTATTTTTTAACAATGGAATATTTTCAACAATTTCTTACTTTTCAAACCCAAAAAATATATAGATTTGTCAACCAAGCCTTATTATTTCTCCCTGGGCCCTTGGCGGCGGCCATTTTGATTTTTAAGTGAAAAAACGCAAACAAATAACTTGTTCCCAAAAATGGGATAAATTAATGAATTATAACGCCCCAAAAGGTGACACCAGTAACTACATTAGGTTCAAATTATATTGATCTTGTTAAAGTTTGCCAAGTTTCAAAACATTTGGACGAAAAATACAGAAGTTGTGGGGAAAAAACGATTTATGACCAAAAATGGGCAAAAAACAGTTTAAAAAAAATGCCCTCAAGTGACGATTTTTTGAAATTTCATCAAAATTGGTGGAACACTTTGGAAAATACGGAGGGGGTGCCCCACCGGTCCCTGTACATCAAAAAAAGCCCGGTCCTGATAGGGTGAAAGCATGTACATTGATTCTGTATTTTTCCCAACTGATACAGCCCCACCAGAATTTATAAGGTTTGGACTCAATCCACGCGCCGCTCAATAGACCGATCCATTATTGACCAATCACAGCATTGGCTGCATCACCACTGTACACGTGGGCAGTACCATGTGCGTCTATACTATTTTTAATGCAACACTGCACGACACGAACGTGCGCGCTATAAGTATGCGAATGCATGTTCACATTTACTTGCACAGTCTATAGGATTTTTATCGGACTTTCGGTGGCGTGCCCAAGGAAGTGATTGGTCAAAACGTGTGGGGGCGGGGCTTAATGGATCGGTCTATTATGGTATCCCGCAAAAGAGGAATCAACTATCATACAGCAACTCAGCCTCGTTCCCAGGGGTAGATGATCTCGCCCCGCCACTTTGTTTTTGGTACCGAGAGATATGGTGGCGAGGTTGACAGCAACTGGTTTCTAGCCTCGTTCCCAGGGGTAACTGATCTCGCCGCGCCATTTTTTTTGGTATCGAGGCTTGCTAGATCAAAACCCTGGAATTGTGACAAGAAAATCTCCCCATGGCCTATCCACTCGACGCGCCACTCAATGGTATCCCGCAAAAGTGGCATAATTAATCATAGACCAACTGGTCCCCTCTCATTCTTCTTTGATTTGTGACCTGGGCCCAATTTCATGGCTCTGTTTACCGTAAGCAAAAAATCGGCGCTTGCGGAAGCAGAAAATTCCGCGCTTACTTAAGCGTTTTTCACGGGTTAGCAAGAAATTTTTGCTTGTGCGCGTGCGTAGTTCACGTAACTAAGGATTCCGTGCTTACACAGCTAGCGCAGAAATTCGGCGCTTACATCGTAAGCGGCGAATGGTCTTCGTAAGCGCAGGGCCCAATTTCATGGCTCTGCTTACTGCGTCATTCTGCGCTTACGAAGACCATTCGCCGCTTCCGAGGTTAGCGCCGATTTTCTGCGCTAGCTGTGTAAGCACGGAATCCTTAATTACGTGAACTACGCACGCGCACAAGCAAAAATTCCTTGCTAACCCGAAAAATACGCTTAAGTAAGCGCGGAATTTTCTGCTTTCGCAAGCGCCGATTTTTTGCTTACGGTAAATAGAGCCATGAAATTGGGCCCTGAATGACGCACAGTAAGCAGAGCCATGAAATTGGGCCCTGTCTAACTGTATGCAGGTTTGGTGACCGCGTAAAAACGAATCATTTGAATTATGATCGCGTCAAAATACTTGCATTTTTGCAACGCGCGAACTCATTTTGACACGCGTGTACCAGCGCCCTAAGGGTGCTCAAAAGTTTTTAACAAGCAATCGCGCATAGCAGTCAGTTTTGGGAACCAATCACCATTGTTTTTCGGTACTCCACTTCCAGGGGTTAGAGACGGGGGTGAGAGGTATCCATGCGGGGCGCTGCCCATGGTGGCGAGGTTGCTTGGACGCACTGCCCATGGTGGCGAGGTTTTCTGGTCCCCTCTTTTTCTTCTTTGATTTGTAACCTCGTCTTAGTGCAAGCAGTTTAGGGTGACCGCGTGGAAATGATTCATTTGAAGTAGCATTGCCTCAAAATGATTCATTTTGAAGTGTGATCGCGTCAGAATTCTTGCAATTTGCATTGCGCTTACTCATTTGTCAGTGGGGGTAAGAGACGAGAGGTATCGATACGGCGCGCTGCCCATGACTTGAAGTCCTTTTCACTTCATGAAAAACATGAAGTTTCAGCATTTTCGGATCCTTCTGCGTGAAAATAAATGTTCGAGATTATCGCCGATATCTCAAGAACGCTAACATATTTTCAAAACAGAATTTTCAGAGGTTAGTTTTTGGTATATGTTTATATAGGATTGCAACAAATGTATGGTTGAAAATACCTTTCCTTTAAGCAATTTAGATATGTTACCAGTACAATTAAAGATGTTTTTCTTTCTATTTGATAGGTCCTGCCAAGACATTCTCCATCACCAAGGGTTACCGTCTCCATGGCAATGTCCTGGAAACGATGGAAGTCTCTACCCTGACTCGGTGCTGCGGTGCATGCATGTCTCATTTGAATTGTGTATCGGTGAACTTTGACCTCAGTGGAGCTGGTGTGGAAGGTAGGCGTGTCCGAAAAATGTGTGAATTGAACGGATATTCCAAGGCTGGGAATGAAGAGAACTTTGTGGTGAGTGAGGGATTTACGTATGCAGAGGTGGATATGTAAATTAGATACGTGAATAAATTATAAATGATGAATAAAACCCGGCTTAACATTTAAAAAACGTTCTAAGCTGTTTTGGCAGAGTGTTTAGCGCAATCTTGGGACTTGCTCATTCTTGGGATGGAGCTTCAGTCAATCTTGATACTTTTTCATCCCCATTTTGAGAGCTCAACCTCAAGATTGTCCCCGTCCTACAGTAGCGGCAAGCTAGCCCCACTAGTGTGACAAAGGATTGACATTGGGTGTATCCTAAGCTACGGTGTTCCACATATGCAACTACTTAGAAAAAAACAAGTAAAAAGATAAGCGTCCCATTTTGTTTCCCCGTCGCATTTTTCGATCATTTCCGTCACATTTATGTATTTTTTCCGTCGCATGTTTTTTCCAGTCTCATGGTTTTTTTTTCTGTCGCATTTTGTGTATATCTATTATTTTTGTTTTGCTGACAGGCAGTCGCGAATCGGGGGAGGGGGGAGGGGGAGGGGTCGGGGTCGACCTCTTCACCTGCACTGACACCAACATAAAATGAAGATTAAATTCAGCAGGGGTTCTTATCGGACATCCAAAAGAAATCCGAAGGCTTTGCCCCCCCCCTACCCCCACCCCTACCACCCCCGCAAAAATCCTGGATCCACCCCGTCTGCGTCTATAGTCTGTAGTGTATTTTTATGTAAATTTGCCGCAACACACACGCACACATACTTTTTAAATGCTCTTTTACATAAAAAGACGCAATAGATTATAGACAGTCGGGTGGATCCAGGATACTTGCAGGGGGGGGGGGGCAGGCACTTCGGATTAATTAAAAACATGCGACGGAAAAAATGCGACGAAAACAAATGCGACTGCTATTAGTATTATCTTTTAAAAGTAGTGGCGAATAATTATGAAACACCGTATTAGCCGCACATCGTGCCCCAATCTCTCGTCGTGCTGCTGATTGGCGGTGCATCCTCTGGATCGGAATCGATTTAATAATTAACATTTGAATTCATCTCCCCAGTGGCATAGCTGGGGGGGGGGGGGGGCAAGGGGGCAGCTGTCCTCTGTTGACTGCTGTTCCTCTAGTGTCTATCACTGATGACCAACACAAAATCTACAGATTGAGCAAAATTCTCACGTTGTGCCGCAGGGTGAAGGATCGATCTCAAGATAGAGCAGTGAAGATTAACCTTGAGATCAAGAAGCTTAATCTTGAGATAAAACTGCTTAATCTTGAGATCAAACTGCTTAATCTTGAGATCAAACTGCTTAATCTCAGGATTGCACTCAGCGTATACACTTGTGCATTAATTCATGTTCATATTACTGGTGTTCATCAGTTTGAAGTGGTTTTAATATATACTCAGATTATCATGTACATTGTATCTTGTATGACTTGAAGCTCATGTGTTGTTCTTAACGGGTTTCAAATTGGCAAAAAGGATGTATGAAAGAGGGAATGAATTCAAAATGAAAGTTCTTCTTTGTAACACAAGAATGTATACAGAAAGCATTGTTTGTATTTAAATTTAACTGAAAATGCCTTCCAAGTTTATTATCAATAGACACTTAATGATAACAGATACAGCAAACTATATTCCATGTATGGACTGAAATTATTATTATTATTATTTTTTTTTACTTTTCTTTGTCCAACTTACAATCATTTATTTATTGTGAATTTGATATTAGCTCCCCGAGGAATTTGAAATTCCCCAGGCGAAGCCTAGGGAACTAGTTTGTCAATTTCCAATGGGAGCTAATATCGACTGGCCACCCCATAATAAACCAAGTGATATTTGTTTTACTATATACCTGATAACTTCTCCAGTTTGGAATCAGTGGGATTGGCAACACGGATCGACGTTTAATTGTATACGTACTATAGTCTATTTGCCATGCGAAGCGCGGCAAACAGCTAGGGGGTATGGCACAGGATGTAATAATATTCACATGATGGAAGTAAGGGCCTTGTCACACAGGGCAATTTTTACTGGCAACTTGGAGGCAACCAACTGCACTGCATGCAAAAGAAACACTTTGGGAGCACAGGGGTTATTTTTCTAACAATGTCTTACAACCCTTAAGAAAATTAGGTGAACATTCAAAAGTGAATGCCTTTTCTTTTTGGAGATTGCCTGGAACTGGTTGCCTGTAAATTGCCTCGTGTGACATGGCCCTAAAACTCATAGAAAGTTGAAGTATTGTCAGGAAGAGTAGTGTTTTATTGTATTGCTGCGCATTTTGATATGCTGCAATTAACACCCCTGAGCATGGTATGAGCATGGAGGTAGAAATTAAATTAAAATTTCTACTTCCATGGTCTAAGGCATGTATAAAGTTTGAGTTAAAATTGTAAGTTAATCGATGGTTTTCAAGATTGACGATTAAGATAACAGTGTATTTGTCGTACAATGTAACTGCGTAACATTCTTTGTGTGGGCGTATTTTAGTAATAAAAACAACTAAAATTAAACATGTATAAAAGATGATATTAATTAACTTGAGATCACATTTATAGAACCCCCCCACTAATTTGACCATTGAAGGAATTCGTATAAGTTGGTCTTAAATGTAATGGCGGCAGCCATAAAAAACCGTACGTGTTAAGATGCATTGCAGCTATTAGTTTGAATCACTTTGAGGAAACGACTCCCTTTGAAGTACTGTGGTTGGAGAGAAAGAAATAATGTTTAACCCCAAAAATTAGAATCTGAGAAATGTTATTGGAACAATGTTTCTTAGAAAGCGTACTGATAGACGAATTGTGTCCCTTGGTGTGTAAATAAACCGCTCCAGATTTTTTTGGATATGCCTATGTGAAAAACGCTACCATCTTTTCACATGTTAGTTTTTTGGTAGATGTACAATTATATAGAATTGAAACAAATGTACGATTTCAAATGCCAAATGTATACGATCCCTTTAAAATCACTGATTTAAAATACGCATACTAAGTCTATAATTACAATTTAACTGAACATTTATATTGTATTGGGATGTGGCATTTTTGTGTGCGAAAATGGGGGGGGGGGGGCTGCATTGTGGTTTTCTCTCCATAATTAGGGGGAAATGTAAACGTGAATAATTTTTGTTTTTGAAAATTGCTTGTAACTTCTTGGTTGCAAATTGCCTTGCGTCACATGGGCTTACCGTTAGCGGGGGACATTTTTATTTATTAATTTTCTTGTATAGATGAGTGGACAAACTGCAAGGATGTCTGAGAGCTTTTGTTTCGATAGAAGTGGCTGTGCGTGATTGGAAAGTTTTGGTTGATTAAAATTTGCTGATTGATTGTTAAAGGTACTTGTTGGCTTCATTGGGTTGATTGTGGAGCATGAATTGAGCCAGTCATGACCATTGAAGTTGTACTGGAGTATGGTATCAGAGTAGACTGTGAGGAGGTTGGTCACGGCCATAACGCTTCTCAGATTCAAATTTTGGGGGGATAAAAAGTGATATATTTTTCCATAACTGCAGTACTTCGAAGTGAAACATTTCTCAAAATGCATTATACTATTCAAAGCTGCTGTACTTCTTACCAAGTGAGTTATTAATGCCATAAATTTTCAGAGTCATTACCAAACGTATACAGACCCTTTAAGCATGGAAATTTGATAAAAAATGTATTAAAAAAATTGCTTTTCATAGACCCTTTAACCCAAAATGGCTGCCAAATGCATTTTTCCGGGGTCACACAACCATGCTATAGACCTTTCTTCTGTTGACATGGGCGGCCATATGTACCGAAACATTCAAGCCTTGTTGAAAGACGTTGTGACCAAATTCAACATTTTTTTGCATTTTTTTTCTATAAAGAAAATACATCCCATTATTTGTTGGTTTGTTTTCAACAAATTCTAAGCAATTTTTTTTTAATTTTGTGTAACATTTTTGCCAACTGTGCTTTTCTGTTTTTGCTTTGCACTGATGGCTGCCCGTAGTTTCTCCATCTTGGTTGGCAAAAACTCGGGCTGTGACGTTACAAAAAAGGTATATAGTTTTATTTTGGCATTATTATTATTGGGAGAGGCCATTTTCGCAGTGCATTGTGGGAAACAAGTTGACAAGTTTTGGTCCTCGCGACCTCGAGTGTTTAAAGTTTTGTTGTTCTGTATTTGTGGCATAAGATGGTATTTTTTTTATGAGGCCGGTGAATGTTTGTCGTGTTCATGTAAGTCAGCCATTTAAAGGTCCTAAATTGCCGTGGGTCGCTGAGTTACGAGACTGATTTTTTAAAATAAATTTTTCGGAAAATTATCTCTCTGGGGTCAACTGTAGAGGGTGCACTGTCTTGTAAATGGTCTGCCCGTATTATTATTTTTGCTATTTTTAATTTTACAAATTATACATAACAAATGAGTGCTTATAACAATGTGTGCTCATGTGTGCTTATGATAATTTTGTATAAATAGTAATGAAATAGATTCATGCTTGCTAGCTAATTCGTAGATATGATAATTGTTATTTAATTTCATTCATTCCATTTTTGTAAGAACAATTGACAATTGAAAGTGAAAATGAACCTGTGGATTAAATGGTCAAGTTAAGAAGCTACCAGACCCTTTTTGTAGTTACAGCTCTTTGTAGATCTGTTAAAAATATACGTTCTGTCATATGGAGAGGGGGAAACATTCAGCTACTCTCTAAAATGTGCAAGAGTGAAAAACCACTCGTTTTGTCCACCATACCAATCTTGTAAAGAGCCATAATGGCGGACAACTCTTTTTAGAGTGAAAGACGGGTATTTTCAACTTAAAAAAGAGTGAAGTTCACTTCAGTTCACTCAAAAAGGTTGATGCACAGTGAGTTTCACTGTCAAAAGAGCCAAAATGACACCACTTCGGAGAGAGAGGAAAAATTAATGTTCACTCTTTTACATTTAGAAAGTAGGTTTATATATAGGTTTTTTCCCTAAGCATCTTTTTACGTATAATTATGTGTAGTTAGAGATAATTATAGTTAACTACAATTTAATTTTCCATTTTCTTAGTGTTTATTAGATTATTATTATTGTCATTCTTCTAAAACTTTTAAAGCATTTTTTCGCAGCAATTTCTTTGCAAAATACTTTCTTTAAACAAACATTTATTGTAAATAATAGGCACATTATGAGAAATTTGACCCTGTTTAAAATTGTTTTTTTGAGATCCCTTGCCCTGTATCAGTAAACTGATCCTAAAGGTTTATATGGAAAAATCAATGCCGTTTAATACACTTAATTTTAGAGCAACATGAAATGATATTCTTGATACATAAAGTTTGGGGAGATGGGTTGGTCTGTGGTCAGAGTACATGCTATGGTCAAGCTTCAGTCAGTTGGATATTTTGGCTGATATCTATGGGCATCTACCTTGTACAAACAACTTTCATCAAAAGGTTATGGGATTTGGTTCACTTAATTATTGTTATTGTTTTTTCTGTCACACTATTACACCATTTGAGACCAACGTATGAAAATTATTGGTAATTTTACATTCTGAAAGCATTAACATATCGACCTTCAAGTAATGTACACAATTGATACAATAAGATATGAAACATTCATTGTACCTCTGTGGTAGTGAGTAAGATGATGAAACATGCTCCGTTGAGTTGAATGATGAAAGAATACATTTGATTAATTTATCAACCCCACTGTGAGGTTCGGAAAATAGTAATAAAAACAAGTAACGAGCCACAACACAAAAAGGGGGCAGCTAAAACGAATGGGATTTAGGCCAGTATAATCAATTCTACCTGAACAGGTTTAATTAACATGGCAAAGGTACGTCATCTTCTTGGTAAATAGCAATGAAGGGAGACAAAAGGGCGGAAGATTACCCCGGTAATAAAATGCATAAAATTGATGATGAGAGCAATAAAGAATGGAACTTGAGTCAGGTAGGCCTATATCATTTAAATCTGAAAAGGTATCTTGGGATCATCATCATAACAAGTACACCAGACTATTCACCTGATGTTGCTGCATGAGTTTACCACCATTTACTTATTTATTTATTTATTTATTTATTTTTCTTTTCTTTTGCAAGTTGAAGCTACACAGCTTCATTTATTCAAAACTTCAATGAATAGAATGAAGTACATATATGAAGTTAAAACAATTACAGGAAAACTAAAACAACTTCTTTTGTAAGAAGGAAAATCATGACAAAAACACTAGCACACAAAATAAAATGGTGTTACCCAACGAAATTTAACTCATCTTAAAGCCGGGATAATGTGGTTAAAATTAATTTAAATTCGTTTCTTTTACCCAGACTATACGTTGTGAGAAAACACGTATATTGCTTGTTCTTTAGGTTTGTAAGAAAATCCAAATCAAAATGGATTTGTAAATAGAACACAATTTTTTCCTACTCGAAGGGAGCATAATGGTTTCGTTGTTTTGTATACAGGTACCTAAAATACGGTTAGTCTGCTACGCTCAAAATTTATTCACAATAGAAAATGTATTCACAGCCAGAGGCTGGGTTAAAACATTCTAACAATATTACTGTAAAAACAAATCAGACAACAAAATACTTGGGGATGACGAAAAATAGAAAAACATATTTTTAATTAAATTATATTAATTAAGTTACATTACACTACGCTACGTTATGTTACTTAACCTAACGTTACATTATTATTACATTGCATTGCATTGCATTGCGTTGCGTTGCGTTGTATTGTTCTTGGCCACTGAAAACTATTTTAATACATGTTGATGTTATAAAAGGTTAGCATGTTAGCATCATGATATTGATTTTTTTTTGTCTATAATGTATATTTTTCCTTATAGCCTTTGAGAAAGACTCTGCTAGGGTCGAAACATTTTGTTTAGCTATATTATTATATTAACGTATTTCAGACGTAGGCTAATTAGCTAAACGCTATTAAAAGTAACCTGTTGCATGAATGCATGCTACTTGTATGGATTGTTTCCGCATATTACAAAGGTTTTCATGGTATTGAAGTTCAATTAAATTTTAATTGTTTTTGTTACCATGGTTTTCCCGGCGAATTCAACACTACACTAGTGATGCCAATATACCATCCATCATGTACATAAAATGAGACTCTTTTTGATCACCCCGCAGTGTATTTTCTAAAGTTAAACAATTAGGGAATTCGCTGTCGCCGATTGTAACGTTTATCCAGATGTCATAGATTTAGCTGACATCCAACACAATGTTTTACGTCAGGATTGCAATTTGGACTCTGGTTTGGACGCTTGTTTCCATTCACGGTGAGTAGGAATAGGGAAATAAAAGATAGATGTAATTAACACCACAGTAGTTACTTTTCATTGAGTAGGTCGTAGCAGTCGAGAACTGAGATCCTGGCGGCGACTAAGCTTGGGGCTACTTCGACGTCATCGATGATGATTAGATGGATCAGTCCTATTTAATCATCTTGGCGCTTTGCTTTACTACGATTGGATGGGAAATCCCCCGATGTTCATATTTTGGACGCAGCCAGAGCTTTATAAAAATGATAATTTTCATATTTGTGTTAAGATTGACTTCAGGCCCGTTTCCCAGTTCTTCACTATTAGGGATGCGCGTCCACACACCCTATCTTTCTATTGGAATCATAAACTCATCTCACTTATCATCATCAAGACTATACCAGTGAGAACAAACCCCACACAGTAAATTGCTGCGCGATATACTGTGTGAGAGAGCGCAGCCCTAGTCAGACTATAGAGCGCAGCGACAGTCTGACTGTGTGAGGCTCCCTCGTTTATAGTCGATACGATGTTTTACCATACACCTCCACACATCCCTTCTCTCTATTCGAACTATGAGCGCGATGGAGTCAGCGCATCTTCATCATCCTCATCTCACTTAATCATCTCATCTAATCCTAATCTCATCTAATCGCTACCTAACATTTAATATTTGTTGAATGCGGGAGAGCTCAGTGCGGCCGCGATGTAGGATGGAGGTGGCCCTAGGTCGTACCGCTGCGGTTAATGGGTTTCTCTATATTCTTTGTGAAACTTTTTCTGAATTCATAAGGTTTTCGAATCACTTTTTCTTCTCTATCTCTGTATTTTTTTTTTTTTTGACATCCACTCGTTCAACCTTTCTAACGTTGGTTAGATTTTTTTTTCATCCCTCATTTCATAAAACTTTTCTAGTTCAGACTGTTTCAACGTAAACTCTTCTTGCGATACAATTATCTTCAAGAGCTTTGCTCACGAATTCGCAAATAGTAATTTAATTTTAGCTCCGGCCAAAACACGAATCTCATCGTGTTTCTATTTTCTTCTTAATCACTCAACTCTAATCCCGTTATCTAAGCAACCCATTCCTATGCCGCCCAAGGCTAATCCAACGGGTGCTGTGATTACTCCAGCGATCGCCTCTATTCCTACAACCTCCGATGCAACGCCTATAATGTCTACACCCACAATGCGACCCCCCACCCCCGAGAAAGTTTACAAACTGTTTAACCCGATCAGCTTCGAGTTCCCTCTTGATTTGACTTATTTCTTGTATTCCAAAGCTCTGTCAATTGTCTTGTAAACTTCAAACGAAAGATACATTTAATTAATTTACATTAATTTCATTAATCTTTAAACAGTGGGAGTTCCGTTTATAATCTTATTCGGTAACCACCTTGATTTACCAACCAAGTTTGCGTCATCATAGCGCCTCCTACGATGGCCCCGACTTTTACCAAGTCTCAAGACTAAATTTATCCAGGTCGCGGCAGGTCGCACTTTTTTAAATCATGGTATACAGCATGGCGATTCCATCGACTACTACATCGTGATACACATACCGGTAATTTACTACGTGGGATGTATTCATTTTAATAAGAACTAAGATATTATTTAACTTGTTCCAAATCGAGCTGGTCTTCTATATTTAACACGGGGGCTTCTTGCGCTCTACTGGTGGGCCTTTCAACCTTTTGTCTCGGGTGGACAGGGGAATGTGATACCCATTTTATAAAAAAAAAAAAGATAATAAAAAAATAAAAAACAGTCAAACCAACAGCTCCATAATTATATCCAGGTCCAATTGGTACAATTCAAGGGTTGCTCGGCATTTTTTATCGGTTGTAATAGGTCTCTCGGAGTGCTGCTCCCAGACCCCCCCCTTGCTGACGCTTGCTTCATTTTGTGTTTTCTCTTTTTGTAGAATTCTACCAATTGTTTACCGGCCGCGACTCTATTTTGGGTTGTTTACTTTCTTGGTTGTTTGTTCCGATTGTTGCGTCACTTGGGGCCCATGATGATGCGACTCTTCTTCTTGGCTCATTGTTGTCGTCATTTATCAAGTTGTCTTGATAATAATTTTATTCATCTTTTAAGTCTAATGTGTTTGGCTGTGTTTGGCCGTGGGGAGTTACTACCTCGCCGCGGCGAGATACTATCTTGAGTTACTGTACCACGGACAGTAACTCGCCGCGGAGATAGCATCTTGATTTTTTCCCCCCGTTGTGGCCCTTTAAAACAGACTTTAATACGTCGCGCTGACGAAACCCCCTTGACAGCGTCGTTTAATGTGTAACAGGCACCGAGTGCAGCTAGCGCACTCTATGCCGATACATAATACATTTACAAGGCTATACGCCGAGTTTTCTTGCGTCATAAAGATTGATTTATTACTTTTCCCGACTACTTTGAAGGGAGAGCGATTGAAACGCCGTATATACTAAACTGAGATCATATTATACATTTAGTAATCTCAGCTGAATTAAAGAGTTAAAAGAAAAACCTGGCGGTTCTCGACAGCTAAACACAAGTAAATTTGATAACACATCAGACAAAAATATTTCACATGAAGTTTTCTACCATCATCGTCTCTATACCATGTAAGTTATGTGCAAATCTGTGAACATTTTGTTTTTCGGTGTTCCCAAAAGTGAATATGGGCTTTAAGGCGTGATTCCCATTTCTCCACTACTACAACCTACTCAATGAAAAGAGAAATGTGCATTGTGAATCAGCAATTGAAAGTTTCACTTAATCATTCAGTCGTATTTTAGAAGCCCATGGCAAGAAAAAGTACATGATTGTGTACATGTAAATTTACGTTTCGTTCCAACTCCAAGTTATTAAGGCACACATTTCGATTCACTGTTCAGTTCAAGTTTATGCCTTTTAATCACTGAAAACTTCTAAATGAAATCTTTTTAGAATGATTGAAATGATTAATCTGACTTAAAATCCCCAGGCTATAGATCTGGTTCGATCATGATTTTGTTAATTTTTGATTTATTGTCTTGAAATGATCGTTGAAGGAGAGGGTTGGAAAGAGGTTCCCCTCTCATGTAATCAAATGAAATATTTACTTCAAAGACAAACAGCAGTTTTATAAAACGTGCATGTTATTTTGTACAATTTTTGCAGGTGGGCGTACAAAGTGTCACAATAATGTCAACATCCTTAATCGTGCTGATTACACTATAATCAACACAGAGCGAAACTGGAGTGCCTCACGTGACCACTGTAGATCACTTGATAAGGAGCTTGTTGTCATTGACTCAGACGAGGAACTTGAATATGTTCAGCAACTGCTACGAGATCAGGCAACTTCTGAAAGTTATTGGCTTGGGGCTAATGACTTAGAAACAGAAGGTACATGAGAATTCTAATATGTAAACCTAATCAAAGAAAGATTTACAATTGTTGATGTGAAACTTTTAAAGACGATATACAGTATTGGTAAAGCTGATAGTGCAGTATTCTTACCTTGTTTGATTCAATAATATGTACATGGGGAAAAATTGTGAAAATCTGGGCTCAATCTGTCTTCTGAGTCAGGAGACAATAGTGAAAAACCGTTTACAGTTTCAGTTCGTAAACTCATTGTCCTTAATTTCTGTTATTGCAACCGAAATCAACAGTGCTGTTGCGTTTTTTTCAGGCTTTCACATACATTTTTAAAGGTACACACCGGCTTACTGTTTACCTAATTTAGTGATGTGGAATGATAGACAATAATTTTTAAATGGTTGTTCTTAAAAAAAATCATCAAAATATCACGTAATTAACGAAAAATGTGAAAAAAACAAAACACGGTCAAAGGTCAGCCTATACGCTTTTCCAGCCGTTGTAACTGTAAAGTTTACGTGCCAATGTTGCGCAATGTTGTAAGTAGACTGGTGCTCTGTTTATGTATGAATTATTACAATGACGAGGCATGAGCATCCAGACTTCATATCCATCCAGCACAAATTCACGTGTAAATAACGAATTTATGTAGATGTAAATATTTCACAGAAAAATTGGTTCTAGTATGAACATCACGAACAGTAAGCTTTCAGACTGAAACTAACTATGTTTGTGTAAGATTTGAAACTTTGCATGGTGGGAATACAATCTAGTGTGGTTTTAATCCTTATGTTAAGTGTCTTTAAAGGTAGAATACAGGATTGGTATTCATCGAAAACATGTGAGTAGAGTTAATTGTGTGTTAGTTCTCTCCCGTGCCACGAGGGTTTTTAAATTTCTCTTGGTATTTCTTTGTTAGGGTCGTTCAAATGGCTGGATGGGAAGAATCTGCCCGGAGGTTCCACTTGGTGGAACCCAGGGGAGCCAAACAATGTTGATGGACAGGAAGATTGTGTTAATGCATGGTTCCAGTATGACTTCAAGTTGAACGACGGGGCATGTTCTAAGTTGTCAAGAAGCATATGTGAACAACACTAATGTAGGTACTTTTTTTGGTTCAAATTTTTATCCTGTCAGTTGATGTAATTTGATACCATGTAGTGCAATGTGCCATGAAATCAGCTTGCTGTATTCACTAATAAACAACATAATGAGTTAAAGCCAGTGGATACTTATGACCAGTCAAGAAATAAATGACCGGTCAAAATAAATCACCAGTCAATAACAGCTTTGATCCTTCCCGCCCAAATGCGGCGCGCTGCCCATGGTGGCGAGGTTTGACAGCAACTGGTCCCCTCTCATTCTTCTTTGATTTGTAACCTGTCTAACTGTATGCAGTTTAGGGTGATTCATTTTTGAAGTGTGATCGCGTCAGAATACTTGCAATTTGCATTGCGCTTACTCATTTGTCAGTGGGGGTAAGAGACGAGAGGTATCGATACGGCGCGCTGCCCATGGCTTGAAGTCCTCTTCACTTAATGAAAAACATGAAGTTTCAGCATTTTCGGATCCTTCTGCGTGAAAATAAATGCTCGAGATTATCGCCGATATCTCAAGAAAGCTAACATATTTTCCAGAGGTTATTTTTATGGTATATTATATCTTCAATTATATAGGATTGAAACAAACGTACGGTTCCAAATACCCTGCCTTTAAGCAATTTGGATATTATGTTACCAGTGCAAAAAACAAAAAAATTCTTCGTATTTGATAGGTCCTGCCAAGATATTCTCCATCACCAAGGGTTACCGTCTCCATGGCAATGTCCTGAAAACGATGGAAGTCTCTACCCTGACTCGGTGCTGCGGTGCATGCACGTCTCATTTGAATTGTGTATCGGTGAACTTTGACCTCAGAGGAGCTGGTGTGGAAGGTAGGCGTGTCCGAAAAATGTGTGAGTTGAACGGGTATTCCAAGGCTGGGAATGAAGAGAACTTTGTGGTGAGTGAGGGAGTTATGTATGCAGAGGTGGATATGTAAATTAGATACGTGAATAAATTATAAATGATGAAAAGAACATCGCTTAACATTTAAAAAATGTATTAAGTTGTTTTGGCACAGTGTTGAGTGCAATCTTGGGATTTGCCCATTCTTGAGATGGAACTTCAGTCAATCTTGATACTTTTTCATCCCCATTTTGAGAGCTCAACCTCAAGATTGTCCCCGTCCTACAGTAGCGGCATGCTAGCCCCACTAGTGTGGCGAAGGATAATTGACATCAGGTGGATCCTAAGCTACGGTGTTCCATATGTGCCACTGCATAAAAAAAAAAGATTAAAAGAAGCGTCGCATTTTTATTTTTTCCGTCGCATTTGTATTTTTTCCGTCACATTTATGTTTTTTCCATTGCATTTTTATTGTTTCTTTCACATTTTTTTCCTGTCACATTTTTTTTTTCAGTCGTATTTTTTTAACATAGTCGCATGTACATTTTTCGGCCGCATTTTTTTTATTTCCATCGCATTTTTCCCCATCGCATGTTTATTCCTGTCGTATTTTTGTTTTACTGACGGCAGTCATGGATCCGGGGGGGGTCGACCTTTCCCTGCACCGCAACCGAAACATAAAGAAAATGAAATTCTACAGGGGGTTTAATCGGACATAAAAAAAATATAAAAAAAAAATAAAAAAAAGAAGAAGTGCCTTAAAATGCGATGGAAACAAATGCGACGCTTATTATTATCATTTTTCTTTCAAGTATAGTGGCACATATGAAACACCATATTAGCCACACATCGAGCCCCATCTCTCGTCGTGCAGCTGATCGGCGGTGCATCCCCTAACGAGTGCGGCCGCGGATTCTAACCAACTAAATGTGTTCGATTACCTCTTAGCTTCCCTCCAGCGCTGTGGATGTTGAAGTTACTAAGCCTTTAAAGTCTTTTTGTAAAATAATCTTTTTCACCAAATGTCTGCACATTTTTAAAGGTTACCTGCAATATTGCATATCTTTAAAAAAAAAAGGTGATTAGATTGTTGGTTACTTATTAGGTCTGGGTGGTAGTCAAACTAGAACTGGCTGGATCGGAATTGATTTGATATAGCTGGGGAGGGGGGAGGGGGTCAGCTGTCCTCTGTTGACTGCTGTTCCTCTAGTGTCTGTCACTGATGACCGTAACAAAATCCACAGATTGAGAAAAATTCTCACGTTGCGCAGAAGGGTGAAGGTTCAAACTCAAGATAGAGCAGTTAAGATTAACCTTGAGATCAAGAAGCTTAATCTTGAGATCAAACTGCTTAATCTCAGGATTACACTCAGCGTATACACTTGAGCATTAATTCATGTACATATTACTGGTGTTCATCAGTTTAAAGTGGTTTTAATGTTAATTAGATCGTCATGTACATTGTATCTTGTATGACTTGAAGCTCATGTATTGTTCTCAACGGGTTTCAAATTGTCAAAAAGGATGTATGTAAGATGGAATTAATTCAAAATGAAAGTCCTTTTTGTAGCACAAATCTGTTTACAGAATAAGCATAAATCGTATTTAGACTGAGCTTTTTGAAAAGTGAACAGGGCGCGTCATCAACGCTTCGTTTTTAACCAATGACGTCGTCCACCGTTGGTTACAAGTAATAAATATTTATGTATTGCGTCATAATCTATTTTTAAACGTGGGTGCCGACCTAAGATTTTAACAAGAGTCGTCAGGGAATATTTGGTCAGGGAACCAGACTAATGTGAAAAGTACACCCGTGCAACCTCGTTCCCAGGGGTAATGATCTCGCCGCACCATTTATTTATTTTTTTTTGGTACCGAGGTTGACTCGATCAAAACCCTTAGAATATTGTGACAAGAAAATCTCCCATAATAGACTGTGTAAGTTTCGCGCGTATTCGAACATAAGGGTCCGTTAAAGCGCGTGATTTTTTTTCCTTTACATGTTACAGCAATGTGTGTGGGACCAAAATGGTCCCAAAAATATTCGAATACGTGCGAGACTTACACAGTCTATATGGGAGATTTTAATTAGGCCTGTGGCCTATCCACTCGACGCGCCGCTCAATGGTATCCCGCAAAAGTGGCATCATCAATCATAGAGCAACTGGTCCCCTCTCATTCTTCTTTGATTTTTGACCTGTCTAACTGTATGCAGTTTATGGTGACCGCATAAAAACGAACTCATTTTGACACGGGCGCTCGAAATTTTTTAGCAAGCGTGCGCAGTTCTTGGAGCCAGTCACCATTGTTTTTCGGCGCTTCCCTTCCAGGGGTTAGAGACGAGAGGTATCGATACGGCGCGCTGCCCATGGTGGCGAGGTTGAAACCGACAGTTCTACCGGAGCTTCGTAAAGCGCAAGCGCAGTAGACACATGCAACACTCTAAAAACTAACTTAGTCAAAACAGCGTTGATTAGTCGTTTTAGAACATATTATTTGGACTAAATTTAGTCAAAAATGGTCTAAAATGACCAATTTAGGCTGGTTTGACTAACTCTTAGAGTGAACAGCCTACTATGCACACGCTGGCACGCGCGCTTGGTAAACAGCAAAACTAGCATCTGGCACGTGATGCCGAATGAACCAGTGAGAATTCAGCTCTTGATCATGAATATGTATGAGGTACCTCCGTATGGCACGTGCCCTGGGCCGGCACCACTTGAAGGGGCGCTCTGGCTGTAATTTTTATATGGTGCCATGATTTGTTAATTAAAATATTAACACGCTGGACTTGTATTTTTGAGCTGATATTATGGTAATACATGTATTAGTCATGTCTGGGTGTATGGTTTTACAGAAATAAATTAATGGTCTCTTCCAGTGTGCAGGGTTAAAAGTCGAATATTTGAACAAAATTATCCCATTTCAGCATATTAATTACATTCAGTAAAATTAATTCTGATGCTCAACATAAATAAATATGCTGTTTTCAAAGTTTAAATAACATGATGGCTGTTCAATGTTTATGACGAATCAAGTAAAACACTTTTCTCTTTAAAGGTAGAAAACAGGATTGGTTTTCATCCAATTAAAAAGAAATAGTATCAGCATGAAAGCTTACTGATTACGAAGTTCATACCACTACCAATCATCCATATGGAAATATTTCTGTCTTTAGAGGATCCTCTTAACTAACGTTAGTCTGCACGATGGGAGACTCTGAAATTATTTATGTGTCCGTCATGTTCTGTGTAAAAGCCGCATTGCATTATGGGATTACGTAGACATATATGTTAATTCTATCTAGCATATAGCTGGCATAAATCAGCCAGGAATAAAGTAATTTTCATTATCCACTACCGGTCCCTATAATAATACAGTCAGAACGAAAACGATGTGGGGACCGGGAACCAGTCTAGTTTTGGTCCTCTCGCCCTTGATTGTTTAGTTTGTTCGTGGTTTGCAAAGAAGCAAGGTCATATTTCTCTGTGTTTGTGGCATAAGATGATATTTGTTATGAGGCCGGTGAATGTTTGTCATGTTCATGTAAGCCATTTAAAAGGTCTGAAATTGCCGTGGGTCGCTGAGTTACGAGTCTCATTTTTTTAACAACTTTTTTTCAAAAAATTATCTCTCCCGCTCTCGGGTAGACTGTAGAGGGCGCACTGTCTTGCGAACGATCTGCCCGTATTATAATATTGTGCACATGCATAAATGTGTGATTATGACGGTTTGTATATAGATAATAATGAAATAGATTCAGACTTGCATGCTAATTCGTAGATATGATAATTATTAGCAATTTCATTCCATTTTTGTTAAGGACCATTGACAATTGAAAGTGAAAATGAACATGTGAATTAAATGGTCAAGTTAAACTTGAAGCTACCAGACCTTTTTTGTAGTTACAGCTCCTTGTAGACCTGTTAAAAATATACGTTCTGTCATATGGAGAGGGGGAAACATTCAGCTACTCTCTAATTGTGAAAGAGTGAAAAAAACAACCGTTTTGTCCACCATACCAATCTTCGTTAGAGCCATATGGCGGACAACATTTAGTGAAAGACGTGTATTTTCAACTTGAACTTTCAACTTTTCACCCCAATTCAATCAAAAAGAGGTGATGCACAGTGAGTTTCACTCTCAAGGGGGCAAAATGACACCACTTCGGCTAGAGAGTTAAATGTTCACTCTTTTACATTTAGAAAGTAGATTGATTTTTAGCTAGGTTTTTTTCAAGCATCTTTTCACGTTTAATTATGTGCAGTTAGAGATAATTATCGTTAACTACACTTTAAGTTTCCTTTTTATAAGTATCTTTTTGGATGATTATTATTGTTGTTATATTCTTAAAAATGGTTTTAAAGCATTTTTTTCGAATTTCTTTTAAAATACAAACATGTATTGTAAATATGCACATAATTAAGAAATTTGACCTTGTGAACATGAAATTATATTCTTGATACATAAAGTTTGGGGAGATGGTTTGGTCTGTGGTCAGAGTACATGCTATGGTCAAGTTTCAGTCAGTTGGATATTTTGGCTGATATCTATGGGCATCTACCTTGTACAAATAACTCTCATTATGGGATTTTGTTTCACGATTGTTTTTCAGAATTTCACACTTTGAGGTCAACATATTAATTAAAATTAGTTGTAATTTTATATTTTGAAAGCATTAACATACAGACATAAGATGATTACACAAAATTGATACAATAAGATGTAAACTTCTGTGTTGTGAATAAAATGATCAAAAATGCTCCGTTGAGTTGAATGATGTGAAAGAATGCATTTGATTTATTTATCAACCCCACTGTGAGGTCCGGAAAATAGTAGTAAAAATAAGTAACAAGCCACAATACAAAAAGGGGCAGCTAGAAAGAATGGGAGTTATTATAATCAATTCTGTCTGAACAGGTTTAATTAACATGGCCAAGGTAGTCACCTTCTTGGTAAATAGCAATGAAGGGAGACAAAGGGGGGGGGGGAGGAGATTACCCCGGTAATAAAATGCATAAAATTGATGAAGCTATAAAGAGTGGAACTTGAGTAAGTTATATCATTAATCTGAAATGGTATCTTTGCTAGTATAGTAACATAAACATTGTGTGGCCCAGAGTTGTAGTCGAGTCACCTGTGTCGAGTCCGAGTCCGAGTCCGAGTCTTTTGCCGACGTGACTCGAGTCAAGTCCAAGTCACCGAAATTGTGACTCGAGACGACTTGAGACCTGGACTCGAGTCATACAACTCTGGTGTGGCCCACTCTATACGTCAATCGTGTAATGTTTCACTTTCATCTGGCTGTTTTCTAAACACACTCGGTCAAGCTATAATTTCACCAATATTGAAGAAGATCACAATGCTATTAAGTAGTGATCAACCACTTTCCAATATCAGATTTGTCGAAAAACTCATTGAGAAAGCTGCTGCAAAACAACTGAAGCAACACATGTCATTTCATAACCTTGACGAGCTCTCATGTCTGCTTACAAGACACACAACAGTACTGAAACAGCGCTCTTGAAAGTTAGAGATGATGTACTTAAGGCAATGGATAAGTCTGATATTAATTTTCTACTGTTATTAGACTTGTCGGCTGCCTTTGACACCATAGATCATGATACATTACTTGACAGAATGAAATATTTGGGCGTTTCTGATACTGCTCTTCTTTGGTTCAAGTCATATCTCTCCCGTAGACAAAGTCGGGTTTCCATTCATGATAGCTGCTCTGATCCAGTTGATCTCGAGTATGGACTACCGCAGGGGTCCATTTTAGGTCCCTTGATGTTTGGAATTTACACTCTCCCACTTGGCCATATCATACGTCACCATAACATTGACCTTTATCTTTATGCTGGAGATAATATACAGCTGTATTGTTCCTTTGACCCTAGAATACCTGTGCTTGGCAAGTTGCCATGGAGAAACTGCGGCTGTGTATTACTGATGTTCAGATTTGAATGACTTGCAACAATGTAAAGCTCAACGACAACAAATTAAACTGAATTCGTTGTGCTTGGCACTCCCCAAGACCTTAAGAAACTGCCACATGTATCTTTGCATATTGGTGATGCACGCATTGAACCAAAAGATTCCATCCGAAATTTAGGAATTAGTTTGATTCACATATGACAATGAGCAAGCACGTTTCTAGCCTCTTTCAATCAACCAAATTTCAATTACGAAACAAAAGGAGAACCAAAGATACCTTGATAAGGATACTCTCCATCATGTTGTCAGAGCTTTAGTCCTCTCTCGTGTTGATTATGGCAATCTTCTTTTATTTGGTGCTACGTCATATGAATTGGACAGAGTTCAAAGATTACAGAATAGTGCTGCTCGTTTGGTATGTTCCACACCCTTGAGAGAACATTACCCCATCACTCAGGGAACTTCATTGGGCACCGATTAAAGAAAGGATTCATTTTAAACTTGCTCTTTTTGTTTATAAATACTTGAATAAAACTACTCCTCGATATCTTTCCACTTTACTGTCATTATTACACTCCTCCACGTTTTCTTCGCTCCACGCTTGACATCATCACTCAATTGAATGTTCCCCTTGCAAAGAAAGTTCTGGGTCAAAAAGCTTTCAGTGTAGCTTGGCCAATGATTTGGAACAATCTTCCTCACATGTCATTTGGGAATCTGTTAGTTTATCTCTGTAAAGCTCTTACGACTCATCTGTATCCAGGTTAATCTATTTTATCTGCGCTACGATTGTGGTGGAATTATAAATTATAATTATTATGTTATGTTATTACGTTATTAATGCTTACTGCTGTTCTGGATCGTTTCCGCATTACAAAGGCTTTCATATTGATGTTTAATGAAATTATAATCATTTGTGTTACTATGGTTTTCCGGCGAATTCAACACTACACTACATGCCAATGATTCTACCATCCATCCTGTACATAAAATAAGACTCTTTTTGATCACCCGCAGTATACTCTTAGGGATTTCGCAGTCGCCGATCGTAAAGTTTATCCAGATGTAATATATTTAGCTGACATCCAACGCAATGTTTTACGTCAGGATTGTAATTTGGACGCTTGTTTCTATTCACGGTGAGTATATGATAGGGAAATAAAAGATAGATATAGATGAATACACAACCTATACTCAATGAAAACAGATGTGAATTGTGAATTAGCAATTGAAAGTTTTACTTAAATATTCAGTGGTGTTTTAGAATCCCATGGCAAGAAAAATATGCACATTTAAATGTACGTATCAGATTTTAACTCCAAGTTAGTAAGACATATTTTGATTCACTGTTCAGTTATTCATGTTTATGCGTTTTAATCACTGAAAAAATGAAGTCTTTTTAGACTGATTTTAAACCAGGTTAATCTTTTATGATTTTGCTAATTATTATTATTGTTGTTACTATTCTTTTAATGTCTTGAAATAATTGTTGAAGGGATGGTTGGAAAGATGTTTCCGTCTCATTTACTCAAATGAAATATTTACACTTCAAAGACTTAACGTTTTATATTAAAAACGTGCATGTTATTTTATACAATTTTAGCAGGTGGGCATACAAAGTGTCACAATAATGTCAACATCCTTAATCGTGCTGATTACACTATAATCAACACAAAACGAAACTGGGGTGCCTCACGTGACCACTGTAGATCACTTGATAAGGAGCTTGTTGTCATTGACTCAGACGAGGAACTTGAATATGTTCAGCAACTGCTACGAGATCAGGCAACTTCTGAAAGTTATTGGCTTGGGGCTAGTGACTCAGAAACAGAAGGTACATGAGAATTCTAATATGTAAACCTAATCAAAGAAAGATTAACAATTGTTGATGTGACACTTTTAAAGACGATATACAGTATTGGTAAAGCTGATAGTACGGTTTTCTTACTTTGTTTGATTCAACATACACATGGGGGCGGGGTGTGAACATTTTGGCTCAATCCGTCTTCTAAGTCAGTAGAAATTAGTGAACAACCGTATACAGTTTTCAACTTGTAAACACATTGTCTTTAATTTTGGTTGTTGCAACCGAAATCAGCTGTTACGTTTTTTTCTTCGGGTTTTCAGATACAGTTTTCGAATATGACAGCATTTAAAAGGAAATAGTTCACATAAAAATTGGTTCTAGTAAGAACATCATGAACAGTAAGCTTTCAGACTGAATCTAAACAAGTATGTTTGTGTAAGATTTGAAGCTTTGCATGATGGGAATACAATCTAGTATGGTTTTCATCCTTACCAATTATTATGTGCAGTGTTTTTCAAGGTAGAATACAGGATTGGTATTCAAAAAAAAAATTATATATTAGTGTCAGTCTGAAGTTCGATTATAAAGCTCGTACCACTACCAATCTGTCATAGAGATATTTCTGTCTGAGTGAAATACTGTCAAAGTGGAGAATATAGAATTTGAAGACCGCGATTTTGAATCGGTTGAAACAATCGAAATTCAGGACAATATTTTTTAATGTTGAAAAGTGTGCACAGTTTTTCACTAATTTCTCCGGACTCGGATGGCGGATTGAGCCCACATTTTCACGGTCTTGTTTTTTCATCATCAGACAAATTAAGAACACTGCAATATCAGTTTTAAAAGTCCTATATTTTACCTTCAACCCTATCAAGACCGGGGCGAGGCACAATGTGCCCCCGACCGATTTTTTTCCCGTAGCTTTTGAACGCTTACTCCGATCACCGCGAAATTTTCTCACTTTTTCGAAAATATATCTAGATAGGGTCATATTGGCAAAAAAAAAAAAAAGTTGTTAGCTATTGCTATGGCAACCATTTGTTTGACCTTGGGTCACACGATGTTACTGTTTTTTTTAGTGATTTTTCCCCTTAATTTTTTATTTCTTTGCCAGAAAAGTGATAGTGATGAGTCACGTGATAGTCTGAAATGGTTTTGGGAATTCCAAATGGCCGCCATTTTTGGCGGCCATCTTGGATTTTGTGTTTTCAGCCTGTAATTAGGGGGTCAAATTATATCAATTTTTTCCAATAAAAGAATATTTTCAACACGCTGATTTCTTACTTTTCAGACCCAAAAAGTATTTTGATTTGTCAACCAAGCCTTATTATTTTTCCCTGGGCCTTCGGCGGCGGCCAAAATGGGATAAATTAATGGATTATAACGCACTCAAAGGTGACTCCAGTAACCAAATTAGGTTCAAATTAAATTGATGTTGTAAAAATGTACAAGTTTGCCAAGTTTCAAAACATTCGGACGAAAAATACAGAAGTTATTGGGAAAACACCCTCATGTGACTTTTTTTTTTTAATTTGTTGAAGTCATCATGTAGAACTCGGTGAAACAAACGTTTTTGGCAAGTTTCAAAATCGGTTGAACACTTTGGAAAATACGGGGGGTGGGGGCACTATGTGCCCCCTGGTCCCCGTACATAAAAAAAAAAGCCCGGTCCTGATAGGGTTAAAACTCTATTTAATCATAACAGTACAAGTTGCCTTCAATCTAATGATTGTTTTCTTCTTAAATATTGATTGTTTATAATATAGCAACTGAACAATACTTTATCAGCTTTTTTGTCTTCACAAAACAATGAGCATATACAAGACTGTGACGGCCCAAATTTCACAGAGCTGCTTAAGCAAAAAATATAAAAAAAATAAAAAAAATAAAAAAATGAACTAAGCACAAACAAAATTATGGTTACCAGAATAAGGTTACCAGTCAAAATAGCATGTCACATGTACAATCTGTGACTGGTATCCTTCTTTCTATTGGCTTGACAGAAAATTATTAAGCATAATTTTATGCTTAAGCAGCATCAGCTCTGTTTTAGGCCCTGGTTGGAATAGAGGGCGTTTTTCCTCGTGCTGTAACGCTCCGTTCAATAATTCACTAATGACAAGGCCTTTATGTCCTTCAATTTGGACCACTTGTATTGATTTGTACAAAGTAGTTCCAACAACTGGCTCGTGGCTAGTTCGCAAAGAGCTCGCCTCTCACCATTGTGGCCCTGGTTCGATTCCAAGCTAAAGGCATATATTAGAAGAGTTGTGTGTTGGTTCTCTCCTGTGCCACGAGGCTTTTACTCCGGGCCCTGCGTGTTTTTCCTTCCAGAAAAATAAAACACTTTCGATCTCTGGCTGTTGAAAAGTAGATGTTCGCAATTATTCACAATATACATACTTAATAGTAATTGAAAAGCTTGGTGCTGTTCATTAAGGGTAATTCAACCATGCAAATCCAACGACATTTAAATTTCTCTTGATTTCCCCCCCCCCCCCCCCCGTTAGGTTCGTTCAAATGGCTGGATGGGAAGAATCTGCACAGAGGTTCCACTTGGTGGAGCCCAGGGGAACCAAACAACAGCGGTGGACAGGAAGATTGTGTTCGTGCATGGATCGAGTATGACTTCAAGTTGGACGACAATGCATGTTCTAAGTTGTACAAAAGCATATGTGAACAACACTCATGTAGGTACTTTTTGTGGTTCAATTTTTTTTCCTGTCAGTTGATGGAATTTGATACCATGTAGTGCAATGTGCCATGAAATCAGCTTGCTGTATTCACTAATAAACAGCATAATGAGTTAAAGGCAGTGGATACTTATGACCAGTCAAGAAATAAATGACCAGTCAAAATAAATCACCAGTCAATAACAGCTTTGATCCTTCCCGCCCAAATGCGCATCCTCTAGCCCTACTTAGGCCTAATCCTCAGCATCACCAGCAGTGCAGCATTCTTCTGAAGCCGAGTATACACGACCATAAAAACTTACTTGGTAAGGAGCAACGGAGAGCTGTAGATAGTATAAAACATTGTGAGAAACGACTCCCTTCGAAGTAGCCTAGTTGGCTAAGAAACCCCTAAAACATGACATGAGTATAAAGATAGGTCCTGCAAATATTAACATCTATCTAATTGTTTGCGGTACCTGCCGCTAATAATACTGGATTCGAACTGGCCCCTCGTCACCGGGCGTGCTCGGTGGTCTAGCGGTTAGGACATCTGCTCTAGTCAAGCGGGAGTCGTGGGTTCGAATCCCACCCGAGTTGCCTGTGTTTTTTTCCACATGTCTCGAAAGCACTGAGTATACAGTGCTTATCACACATCGGTGTAAGGCAAATTGAAATTTAAAGGATATAGCAATTTAACATAGCCTCCAAAGAAAACAAGAATTTGCATTTTCACCTCCAGAAAATGAATGTAAAATTAAATGTAGCAGTGACCCCACAGTAACACAAACAAAATGACATTTTTGTAATAGTGTAAAAAAAAAGTTAACGCAGAAACAAAATTAAAATTACCTTTAATTGTAAAACTGTCCTCTCAAAAACAAATCAACCAAGGCAAATTGTTTTCCTTCTAATTTATTATCATTACCAAAATTGAATGTGGTTTTGGGTGTGGCTACACTTTTTTTATTAGGGTCAGGGACAGACCCTATACCTACAAGTGACTGCTACGTGTACATTTCCATCAGTAAACAGCCAAGCATAATTGACAGTATAACTGATTGCTAGATTGTATAATTTTGAATTCATTGTGTTATTATTTATTGAAAGAATTTAAAATAACAACGACTGAAATAGCTAAAGAATTAATCAACCTGCACTCGTCAAAAGCGGTGGCGCCTCATTTGTCCCATTTAGCCTGAACTGAGAAACACGCCATGATGAGATCATCTAATTGCCACTTACAATCATTACGCTTAGTGGTTTTCTCTCACAATTGAATCTTTTATAAGTTAGTATGTCAGAGGTCAGATATAGTACGCATCACTACACTCAATCAAGAGGCAAGTTGTCAATGGATTGTAGGTTATATGCACGTGTATTAAAACTACTACCCGACAATTTCTGTCATAAAATTCTTTTTTTTAGTATATAGATTTGGCAAATAGTTATTTAAAAAAAAGTTTCATTACTAGAGTTGCTTTCTTTCTCATTAACATTTTAGATTAGGCATCTTCCAAAATATTGAAAGTATGATGTTGAGGTAATCCTGAGGACCGAGCCCAACTAATAGACACCCAGTTTGGTTTCATGAAGCTTGTGGGGAGTTTAATACTTTATTTACACCAGCACTCTCTCAACGAGTCACTAATTTTTAATAGAATAATGCAGTATCAGATTTTGAGCAGATACTACTTTTTACAGTAAAGTTTGCTTGAAAATATCCGATGGTTTGAGCGGTTTCAATCTTTCTGCACGTTTTTTATCGACAAACAACTAGTAGAATACAAGCGAGTACATGTGTACTTTCACATCAGTAATCAACCCGAATCATTGACTTTCTATATGATTGTTGAATCATAGCATGGATGTTAAATTTGCATTGGGGAGAAATACACCGAAGTGATTTAACTAGATGGCGCTGGATGCCGTGTATCAACGCAAATGGGCCTTTGCATATTCTGCCCATTATGTGGGCCTTTGCAATTCCTTGCCTGGTTTCCAATACGACACCCACGGGCCATTGTATATCCTGCCCAAATGTGCTTGCCCACAGGTCTTTCCCATTAAATTTGATGATACCCATATGGGCCAATGCAAACTCACATGGCCTTGCGCGGGTATTTCCCAAATTATACCCATATGGGACACTGCAAGGTATTCTCCCCAGATGCGCTTGCCAAGGCCTTTCCGATATGATACCCATGAGCATTTTGCATAATCTCCTCTGCCCACAAGGGCTTGCCCATATTTCCCCAATGATACCCATAAGAGCTTCTGCATATTTAGCCCACATCAGCTTACCCAGGTCTTTCCCATAGAAGACCCATATGGCCATTTGCATATTCTACCCAAATGAGCCCAGGTCTTTCCCATAAATCCATATGGGGGACATTGCAGATTCTGCCAAAATGGGCTTGCCCAGGTCTTTCCCATATAACCCCCATAGGGGCTGCCCAGGTATTTCCCATAATGTTACACATGTCTTTTCCTTATGTTGCCCATGTGGATCTTGCATATTCTACCAATATGGGCTAGCCCAGGACCAATTTCATAGAGCTGCTTAACGGCCGATTTTCTGCTTACTGTGCAATTTCCATTTCATAGCACTGCTAACCGTAAGCACAGGAAAAGGCATGCTAACCTTCCTGCGCTTCCTGTAGGAAAACGAATGACGTAACAATGCAAATCCTTGGTGAACGCGCAGGCTGGCCGCCTAATTTTCGTGCTAACCTGTAAAATACGCTTAAGCTTAAGCAAAATTTTCTGCTACAGTTAGCACGAAATTTTGCTTACCGTTAAGCAGCGCTATGAAATTGGGTCAAAATACCCTGCCTTTAAGTACTTTAAATATGTTCCAGTGTAAATAAAGAATATTGTTTTTCTATTTGATAGGTCCTGCCAAGACATTCTCCATCACCAAGGGTTACCGTCTCCATGGCAATGCCTGGAAACGATGGAAGTCTCTACCCTGACTCGGTGCTGCGGTGCGTGCATGTCTCATTTGAATTGTGTATCGGTGAACTTTGACCGCAGTGGAGCTAGTGTGGAAGGTAGGCGTGTCCGAAAAATTTGTGAATTGAACGGATATTCCAAGGCTGGGAATGAAGAGAACTTTGTGGTGAGTGAGGGATTTGTGTATGCAGAGGTGGATATGTAAATTAAATTAATGAATAAATTATAAATGATGAGAGAACACCGCTTAACAATTAAAACATGGATTAAGCTGTTTTGGCACAGTGTTGAGTGCAATCTTGGGATTTGCTCATTCTTGGGATGGAGCTTCAGTCAATCTTGAGACTTTTTCATCCCCATTTTGAGAGCTCAACCTCAAGATTGTCCCCGTCCTACAGTAGCGGCATGCTAGCCCCACTAGTGTGGCAAAGGATTTTTGACATCGGGTGGATCCTAAGCTACGGGAGTGTTCCATATGTGCCACACTACTTAACACAAAAAATGATAATACACGTCGCATTTTTTTCCGTTGCATTTTAATTTTTTCCCCGACGCATTTTCATTTTTCCCGTCACATTTTTGTTTTTGCCTTCGCATTTTTCCTTTTTCCTTTGCATTTTTATTTTTTCCGTCGCATTTTCCTTTTTTCGGCCGCATTTTTTATTTTCGTCGCAATTTTTTCCCCGTCGCATTTTTTGTTTTTAGTATATTTATTATTCTTTTTTACTGGCAGGCAGTCGCGGATCCGGGGAGGGGGTATTTTCGACCTCTTCAACTGCACTGACACAAAAATACAAAAGAAAATCAAATTCTGCAGGTTTTTTTGTCTGACATTATAGAAAAAATCCGAAGGCCTCATCAGCAATACCAACTCGACGCATCACCACTACCAACACATTTTATGACGATTAATACAAATATGGCTCTGTCTAATTCAGTTAACATGAAAATCACTAAACTGCCTAACCGCGCAGCGCAAGATAAAATACCTCTAAATGAGAAGTGCAATACTCATGGGCGTATATAGCCCCCACTTTTGGTCCATAGGATCCTCACCCCTCCAGATTTTTGGTCCTTAACAGAAAAAATGAATAAAACATTTCTAAAAAATCCCTATCTGTAATTATTTGAACTAAGTATAAGTAGAACATTAACAACACAGAGGGCATCCATAATGCAATCGAACATCTGTTCAGCGGCGTAGCGACCGGGTGTGTGTGTGTGTGTGGAGGGGGGGGGGGGGTGTGACACCCACCAATATTTTTCCAAAGTCGGCATTTAGAGCCGCAGTCGTCAAATTGAGCACCAAACTATAAACCCAAGTCAAGGCTCGGGCTAAACACAAATCCATTCGGCAGGCCTAGAGATTTGCCGACTGGAAATTTCAGTTTAATCCTTGTATAGTGTCAGAAGTCAAACTTTGAATTATAGTAAATTGAATAATCATGATAACAAAATAAAAATTGTTAGGGTTAGGGTCAGAGTTAGAGTTAGGTTATAAAAATGTTATTTATAAATCATGGTTAGTGGGTATTGTTCTGTTGCATTTTTATTTTTTCCGTTGCATTTTTATAAATATAAATGCTACAGAAAACATAAAGATAATCATATGGAACACCATAGTAAATGATTATCATTTATAAATAATGGTTTTATACAAAACGTGATTATTTAAAGATATTGATCATTTATAAATAATGGTTATAATGTAAAAAAATTGTTATATTAGCCACACATCGAGCCCCATCTCTCGTCGTGCAGCTGATCCGCGGTGCATCCCCTAACGAGTGCGGCTGCGGATTCTAACCAACTAAATGTGTTCGATTACCTCTTAGCTTCCCTCCAGCGCTGTGGATGTTCAAGTTACTAACCCTTTAAAGGTTTTCGTAAAATAATCATTTTCGCCAAATTTCTGCACATTTTTAAAGGTAACCAGCAAGTGCATATCTCATTAAAAAAAAGATGATAAGATTGTTGGTTTGATTGTAGGTTTGGACGTTTGTCAAACTAGAGCTAGCTGGAATTGATTTAAAAATTAACATTAATTTTCATCTCCCTAGTGGAGTAAGCCGGGGGAATGGGGGGGGGGGGGTCCAGCTGTCCTCTGTTGACTGCTGTATCTGTCACTGATGACCATTAAAAAAATCCACAGATTGAGCAAAATTCTCACGTTGTGCCGCTGGGTGAAGGTTCGATCTCAAGATAGAGCAGTTAAGATTAACCTTGAGATCAAGAAGCTTAATCTTGAGATCAAACTGCTTAATCTTGCGATCAAACTGCTTAATCTCAGGATTGCACTCAGCGTATACACTTGTGCATTGATTCATGTACATGTTACTGGTAGACATCAGTTTTAATAAGTGGTTTTAATATTACTCAGATTGTCATGTACATTGTATCTTGTATGACTTGAAGCTCATGTATTGTTCTTAACGGGTTTCAAATTATCAAAAAAGATGTATGTAAGATGGAATGAATTCAAAATGAAAGTCCTTTTTGCAGCACAAATTTGTTTACAGAAAGCATGGTTTGTATTTGAATTTAACTAAAAATGTCTGTCAAGTTTATTCTCAATAAACACTTAACGATAACAGATACAGTAAATTATATTCCATGTATGGACTGAAATGATTATTGTTATTTTTTTTTCTTCTCTTTTCTTTGTACAACTGACAATCATTTATTTTGAATTTGATATCAGCTCCCCGAGGAACTGGAAATTGACTGACTAGTTCCCGAGGCGAAGCCAGGGAACTAGTTTTGTCAACTTCCAATGGGAGCTAATATCGACTGGCCACCCCATAATAAACCAAGTGATATTTGTTTTACTATATACCTGATAACTTCTCTAGTTTGGAATCAGTGGGATTGGCAAAACGCGGATCGACGTTTAATTTTATACGTACTATAGTCTATTTGCCATGCGAAGCGCGGTTAACAGCTAGGGGGTATGGCACAGGATGTAATAATATTCACACGATGGAAGTAAAACTTTAGAAAGTTAAAGTATTGTCAGGAAGAGTAGTGTTTTATTGTATTGCTGCGTATTATATGCTGCAATTAACACCCCTGATTATGGTCTGAGCATGGAGGTAGAAATTAAATTTAATTTCTACTTCCATGGTGTAAGGCATGTAAGTTTAAGTTAAAATTGTAAGTTAATCAATGGTTTTCAAGATTTACGATTAAGATTAACAGTGTATTTGTCGTACAATGTAACTGCGTGACATTCTTTATTTGGGTGTATTTAAGTTATAAAAACCAATTAAAATAACCATATATAAAAGATGAGATTAATTGACTTGAGATAACATTTGTAGTAAAAAAAACCCACTAATTTGACCATTGAAGGAATCGTATAAGTTGTTTAATTACTCTTATATTTAATGTCCATCAAACTGTACGTGTTCAGATGCATTGCAGCTAGTAGTTTCAATCACTTTGAGGAAACGACTCCCTTTGAAGTACTGTGGTTGGACAGAAAGAACTGTTTAATCCCAAAAAATTTGCGTAAGGAACCCAAGTGCGCCCTCAGTGTTCAAGTGTGTGATCAAACTTCATGATTTGCATAATTATTAACAATAACAAGTTAAAGTTTGCAACCTCGACCTTTAGACTCGCGCTCTTTTCTGTTAGCTTTCAGCAGGGAAAGAGCACATTGATTTATGTGGCAATTCTCTCTTTTTTGTAGGGAGCATGGTTCTGGCCATGCTCCTTGTGTTATTTATGTGGGAGGGTTAGCTATAAGGAAACTCCCTGTGAGTAGATTGTCTTGTTACTGATCATTTCATCAGAGAATACTTGTACTTTTTGGAGACTATCGTTTCTTGAAAATTTGTAAATGTACGGTAGCGTATAATATAACAAGCCAAGTTTTGACCCTTGACCTTCATATTGTACTTTCATGTACTTCGTTGTATAGAATTTACAATGAGTGTGAGTTGTGACTGTGCAACGGTATTGTAATTTTGTGCACTGCTATATACTACGTTGTTGTGAGCATTAATTAAACTTGTTCCAGGAAATTTATCTCTTTTAAATTTTGAGAAGTCATTGTGCATTCTGCTTGTAAGTATTTGGTGAATGCTCGTCCTTAATTAGAGGACTGGCCTCCTGCCCTTGTATCTACAAATGGCGTCGTAGACAGGATTCAGCATTCTGCCATTTTTCATTGATTGGATTTGTCTGCGCCTCTTCAACTTCGAGCTGAACTTTTTAAGATATTCGTTTCACCCGGATATGTTGTGCTGGACTTAAGATTTTCTCTTACTTTGATGAGAGTTTTTATTTAATGGCTGGCGTCATCCATGGTTTGTCCCGTACGTGCAGTTTGGTAGTACGGCTAGGAAAATGGTGGTTCAATGTCCAGTTCAAGGCATGCTAGAAGTATACTCGCACTGCTGGTCAGGCTCTACAGCCAAGAAGACATGTGACCATTCATAATTACAAATCCACTGTTCAAAACGACTGATATCCGAGTCCTGCAATGGTCTAGTTATTCTAGTCTTTGTGGTGTTTTTGTTCTTACTGGTTTCCCTGGGTGACCAAAGGACTGTATTGTGATGACTTCTGCTGATTGGGGAACATATCGCTGATTCCCGGTACAGTGTCTTGATAATGTTGGTGATTGTTTTGTCCAATGTCCTATTTTCTGTGGTTGGCATAAAACGGCCTGCTCCACCTTTGTATCTGTGAGAATTGGAGAAGGTTGAGATGGTTGAAATCGCCCATAATAATGATACCAGCATATGGATGGTTGGTTGTTCGTGGTGTCGTGTAGGTGATCTATAGTGAACTGTTTGCAACGGGGCTATCAGAGGGGTAGTAAACCACAGCAATGATGAGGTGGGATGTTGATCTCGGTAAGTGTTGCGGTCGTCCAGAGGACCTCCAGATCATCAGGAGCATTAATATCAAGTAGCTCAGAGCAATGTTCCTGATTTACATGTAAAGCAATACCACCACCTCCTCGTCTATTGATTCGTGATTTACCGTTTATTGTCTACCCAGGAATTGAAACTAGTTCAGGGGGTAAATCTGATTTGAACCATGTTTCTGTAATGGCAGCAACATCAACTGTTTTGTTCGAAGCAATGCATTGTTGAGTGACCTATAGTTACATAAGAAGACTGTTTGTAATTCATAATGATTCCGGGCATTGACTTGTAACTTACATGTAACAAGCACTCGTGGTCGTGTACGTAGTTTCTGTTGTGTTTTTGTCGTGTATGGTGGCAACTTGAACTTCTTAGTACCGCAAAGGTTGTCTCGGTAGTTTCTTCCCCTGACTTTCACATCTGTGGACCCCGGTTCGAATCCCAGACTGGAGCCTTGCATGTGGATTGGGTTTTCAGTCCCTACCTGATTGCGTGGGTTTTCCCTATTTGGGGTTTCGCTCCCACATCTAAAACTGACATTTCTTCAACATCTTCTCTACGCGGGTATCTTCATGCCTTCGGGTCAGAGTGCAAGTCACTTTTGAGGGTCCCTTGGTTTCATTACCAGAAAGATATAATAATAATTAAGTCGCCGTATAATATGATCCTGCACTACGACCTCTGCGTCTGTTAGTAGCACAGTCACTGATTCTTTGGTAATTTTCTTCCAAGGCATCGATTAACGTTACGAATATCGAGAAGATTTGCATTAGAATACGTCTTTCTTGCAGCCATCAATGCAGTTGGTTTGGGAAATGTTTGGAGACGGTAATGATGACTGGGCAAGTAAGTAACTTCAAACGTGTCGATTTGTTGACATTTAGTCACAGATTGTATGTGCAATGCTATGTGTACAAGACGGCTATCATGTACAAGACGGCTGCCAAGGATTAACGTTAGAAGAAATCGAGCAGACATAAATCCAAATTTGCCAAGATCAGCTGAGATATCCTTGATTCCTTGCATTTCCAAAGACGCACAAATTAATGTACTTACAGTTAGTTGCTCCGGATTCATATCACAGAAACAGGTCGCGGCAAAATAAAGTCAGAATTTACGAGCAAGAGAAAACAGTGCATGCAGCCGCTGAACAGCGCCCTCATTTATATTACAATGGCTTTCATGGTATTGATGTTTAATGAAATTTTAATTATTTTTGTTACCATGGTTTTCCGGCGAATTCAACACTACACTAGTGATGCCAATATACCATCCATCATGTACATAAAAAGAGACTCTTTTTAATCACCCCGCAGTGTATTTTCCAAAGTTAAAGAATTTGGGATTTCGCTTTCGCCGATTGTAAAAGTTAATATCCAGATGTAATATATTTAGCTGACATCCAACACAATGTTTCACGTGAGGATTGAAATTTGGACTCTGGTTTGGACGCTTGTTTCTATTCACGGTGAGTAGGATTTTTACGTTTCAGATTTTCAACTCCGAGTTATTACGGCACGCATTTTGATTCACTGTTCAGTTATTCATGTTTATGCCCTTTAATCAATGAAAACTTCTAAATGAAATCTTTTTAGACTGATTAAAGTATTAATCTGACTTAAAATCGCCAAGTAGATCTGGTTCGATCATGATTTTGTTAATTATTATTTTGATTTATTGTCTTGAAATGATCGTTGAAGGAGAGGGTTGGAAAGAGGTTCCCCTCTCATGTAATCAAATGAAATATTTACTTCAAAGACAAACAGTTTTATAAAACGTGCATGTTATTTTGTACAATTTTTGCAGGTGGGCGTACAAAGTGTCACAATAATGTCAACATCCTTAATCGTGCTGATTACACTATAATGAACACAGAGCGAAACTGGCATGATTCACGTGACCACTGTAGATCACTTGATAAGGAGCTTGTCGTCATTGACTCAGACGAGGAACTTGAATATGTTCGGCAACTGCTGCGAGATCAGGCAACTTCTGAAAGTTATTGGCTTGGGGCTAGTGACTTAGAAACAGAAGGTACATGAGAATTCTAATATGTAAACCTAATCAAAGAAAGATTAACAATTGTTGATGTGACACTTTTAAATACGATATACAGTATTGGTAAAGCTGATAGTGCAGTATTCTTACTTTGTTTGATTCAACATATACATGGGGGCGGGGTGTGAACATTTTGGCTCAATCCGTCTTCTAAGTCAGTAGAAATTAGTGAAAAACCGTAAACAGTTTTCAACTTGTAAACACATTGTCTTTAATTTCGGTTGTTGCAACCGAAATCAGCTGTTGCGGTTTTTTTCTTCTTTGGGTTTTCAGATACAGTTTTCGAATATGACAGCATTTAAAAGGAAATCGTTCACATAAAAAATTGGTACTGGTAAGAACATCATGAACAGTAAGCTTTCAGACTGAATCCAAACAAGTATGTTTGTGTAAGATTTGAAGCTTTGCATGATGGGAATACTAGTATGGTTTTGATCCTTACCAATTATTATGTGCAGTGTCTTTCAAGGTAGAATACAGGATTGGTATTCAAAAAAAATATATTTATATAAGTGTCAGTCTGAAGTTCGATTATAAAGTTCATACCAGTACCAATCTTTCATAGAGATATTTCTGTCTGAGTGAAATACTGCCAAAGTGGAGAGTATAAAATTTGAAAACCGCGATTTAGAATCGGTTGTAACAATCGAAATTCAGGACAATATATGCTTACATGTTGAAAAGTGTACACAGTTTTTCACTAATTTCTCCGGACTCGGATGGCGGATTGAGCCCACATTTTCACGGTCTTGTTTTTTCATCATCAGACAAATTAAGAACACTGCACTATCAGTTTTAAAAGTCCTATATTTTACCTTCAACCCTATCAAGACCGGGGGGAGGCACAATGTGCCCCCAACCGATTTTCCCCGTAACTTTTTAACGCATACTCCGATCACCGCGAAATTTTCTGACTTTTTCGGAAATATATCTAGGGTCATATTGGCAAAAAAAAAAAGTTGTTAGCTATTGCCATGGCAACCATTTGTTTGACCTTGGGTCACACGATTTTACTGTTTTTTCGTGATTTTTCCCCTTTATTTTTGATTTCTTTGCCAGAAAAGTGATAGTGATGAGTCACGTGATAGTCTGAAATGGTTTTGGGAATTCCAAATGGCCGCCATTTTTGGCGGCCATCTTGGATTTTGTGTTTTCAGCCTGTAATTAGGGGGTCAAATTATATCAATTTTTTCCAATAAAAGAATATTTTCAACACGCTGATTTCTTACTTTTCAGACCCAAAAAATATTTTGATTTGTCAACCAAGCCTTATTAATTTTCCCTGGGCCCTCGGCGGCGGCCAAAATGGGATAAATTAATGGATTATAACGCACTCAAAGGTGACTCCAGTAACCAAATTAGGTTCAAATTATATTGATTTTGTAAAAATGTACAAGTTTGCCAAGTTTCAAAACATTCGGACGAAAATTACAGAAGTTATTGGGAAAACACCCTCATGTGACTTTTTTTTTTTTAATTTGTTGAAGTCATCATGTAGAACTCGGTGAAACAAACGTTTTTGGCAAGTTTCAAAATCGGTTGAACACTTTGGAAAATACGGGGGGTGGGGGGCACTATGTGCCCCCTGGTCCCCGTACATAAAAAAAAGCCCGGTCCTGACAGGGTTAAAACGCTATTTAATCATAACAGTACAAGTTGCCTTCAATCTAATGATTGTTTTCTTCTTAAATATTGATTGTTTGTAATATTATAGCAACTGAACAATACTTTATCAGCATTTTTGTCTTCACAAAACAATGAGCATATACAAGACTCAAATTTCACAGAGCTGCTTAAGCAAAAAAAAAAAAAAACTAAAATAAACTAAGCTTAAACAAAATTATGGTTACCAGAATAAGGTTACCAGTCAAAATAGCATGTCACATGTACAATCTGTGACTGGTATCCTTCTTTCTATCGGCTTAACAGAAAATTATTAAGCATAATTTTATGCTTAAGCAAACATCAGTTCTGTTTTAGGCCCTGGCTGGAATAGAGGGCGTTTTTCCTCGTGCTGTAACGCTCCGTTCAATAATTCACTAATGACAAGGCCTTTATGTCCTGCAATTTGGACCACTTGTATTGATTTGTACAAAGTAGTTCCAACAACTGGCTCGTGGCTAGTTCGCAAAGAGCTCGCCTCTCACCATTGTGGCCCTGGTTCGATTCCAAGCTAAAGACATTATGTGAGAAGAGTTGTGTGTTGGTTCTCTCCTGTGCCACGAGGCTGTTACTCCGGGCCCTGCGTGTTTTTCCTTCCAGAAAAAATAGAACACTTTTTATCTCTGGCTGTTGAAAAGTATGTTCACAATGATTCATAATAATATACACACTTATTGGAAAGCTTGGTGCTGTGACCAACATTAAAATTTCTCTTGATTTTTCCCCCGTTAGGTTCGTTCAAATGGCTGGATGGGAAGAATCTGCCCAGAGGTTCCACTTGGTGGAGCCCAGGGGAACCAAACAATGGCGCTGGATACGGGGAAGATTGTGTTCATGCATGGTTCCAGTATGACTTCAAGTTGAACGACGGGGCATGTTCTAAGTTGTCAAGAAGCGTATGTGAACAACACTCATGTAGGTACTTTTTGTGGTTCAAATTTTTATCCTGCCAGTTGATGTAATTTGATACCATGTAGTGCAATGTGCCATGAAATCAGCTTGCTGTATTCACTAATAAACAACATAATGAGTTAAAGCCAGTGGATACTTATGACCAGTCAAGAAATAAATGACCAGTCAAAATAAATCACCAGTCAATAACAGCTTTGATCCTTCCCGCCCAAATGCGCATCCTCTAGCCCTACTTAGGCCTAATCCTCAGCATCACCAGCAGTCCAGCATTCTTCTGAAGCCGAGTAGAGTAGGACTATACTGTTCAAAACGTTAAGACCACAAAGCCACCACTCTTCTCCTAAAATAAGAGATGTATACTTGGTTGTAGTACCCGCAATTCAAGTTTACTAGTTAGGCCTATATAGTTACTTCACATTTAGGTCATCTTGTTTTCCAGAATCACTTCATCAAAACTCTCTGACATCTTTCTCTATGCAATCAAACAGATGTAATTATTGCAGGTTTGATTTCAGATTTTAATGATTAAAATGTTGCCTGCTGACTGGCAATTCGATTCATATTTGTATTTTAGATATTGTTTTAATCCTATCAGGACCGGGGGGGGGGGCACAATGTGCCCCCCCTCACCATTCCCCCCCCCCGTAACTTTTTAACGCTTAGGCCGATCACCGCGAAATTTTCTGACTTTCCCAAAATATATCTAAGATCATGTTGGTAAAAAATAATTGATACCGGGGGTTAGCTGTTGCCATGGCAACTATTTGTTTGACCTTGGGTCGCACGATTTTACTGGTTTTTAGTGATTTTTAAAAACTTTTTGAACATAATTACCGTTTATTTTTTATTGCTTTATTGCTTTATAGTCCGTAATTAAATTAGGGGGTCAAATTATTGTTTTTTAACAATGGAATATTTTCAACAATTTCTTACTTTTCAAACCCAAAAAATATTTAGATTTGTCAACCAAGCCTTATTATTTCTCCCTGGGCCCTTGGCGGCGGCCATTTTGATTTTTAAGTGAAAAAACGCAAACAAATAACTTGTTCCCAAAAATGGGATAAATTAATGAATTATAACGCCCCAAAAGGTGACACCAGTAACTACATTAGGTTCAAATTATATTGATCTTGTTAAAGTTTGCCAAGTTTCAAAACATTTGGACGAAAAATACAGAAGTTGTGGGGAAAAAACGATTTATGACCAAAAATGGGCAAAAAACAGTTTTAAAAAAATGCCCTCAAGTGACGATTTTTTGAAATTTCATCAAAATTGGTGGAACACTTTGGAAAATACGGAGGGGTGCCCCACCGGTCCCTGTACATCAAAAAAAGCCCGGTCCTGATAGGGTGAAAGCATGTACATTGATTCTGTATTTTTCCCAACTGATACAGCCCCACCAGAATTTATAAGGTTTGGACTCAATCCACGCGCCGCTCAATAGACCGATCCATTATTGACCAATCACAGCATTGGCTGCATCACCACTGTACACGTGGGCATGTGCGTCTATTCTATTTTTAATGCAACACTGCACGACACGAACGTGCGCGCTATAAGTATGCGAATGCATGTTCACATTTACTTGCACAGTCTATAGGATTTTTATCGGACTTTCGGTGGCGTGCCCAAGGATGTGATTGGTCAAAACGTGTGGGGGCGGGGCTTAATGGATCGGTCTATTATGGTATCCCGCAAAAGAGGAATCAACTATCATACAGCAACTCAGCCTCGTTCCCAGTGGTAGATGATCTCGCCCCGCCACTTTGTTTTTGGTACCGAGAGATATGGTGGCGAGGTTGACAGCAACTGGTTTCTAGCCTCGTTCCCAGGGGTAACTGATCTCGCCGCGCCATTTTTTTTGGTATCTAGGCTGGCTAGATCAAAACCCTGGAATTGTGACAAGAAAATCTCCCCATGGCCTATCCACTCGACGCGCCACTCAATGGTATCCCGCAAAAGTGGCATAATTAATCATAGACCAACTGGTCCCCTCTCATTCTTCTTTGATTTGTGACCTGGGCCCAATTTCATGGCTCTGTTTACCGTAAGCAAAAATTCGGCGCTTGCGGAAGCAGAAAATTCCGCGCTTACTTAAGCGTTTTTCACGGGTTAGCAAGAAATTTTTGCTTGTGCGCGTGCGTAGTTCACGTAACTAAGGATTCCGTGCTTACACAGCTAGCGCAGAAATTCGGCGCTTACCTCGTAAGCGGCGAATGGTCTTCGTAAGCGCAGGGCCCAATTTCATGGCTCTGCTTACTGCGTCATTCTGCGCTAACGAAGACCATTCGCCGCTTCCGAGGTTAGCGCCGATTTTCTGCGCTAGCTGTGTAAGCACGGAATCCTTAGTTACGTGAACTACGCACGCGCACAAGCAAAAATTCCTTGCTAACCCGTGAAATACGCTTAAGTAAGCGCGGAATTTTCTGCTTCCGCAAGCGCCGATTTTTTGCTTACGGTAAATAGAGCCATGAAATTGGGCCCTGAATGACGCAGTAAGCAGAGCCATGAAATTGGGCCCTGTCTAACTGTATGCAGGTTTGGTGACCGCGTAAAAACGAATCATTTGAATTATGATCGCGTCAAAATACTTGCATTTTTGCAACGCGCGAACTCATTTTGACACGCGTGTACCAGCGCCCTAAGGGTGCTCAAAAGTTTTTAACAAGAAATCGCGCATAGCAGTCAGTTTTGGGAACCAATCACCATTGTTTTTCGGTACTCCACTTCTAGGGGTTAGAGACGGGGGTGAGAGGTATCCATACGGGGCGCTGCTCATGGTGGCGAGGTTGCTTGGACGCACTGCCCATGGTGGCGAGGTTTTCTGGTCCCCTCTTTTTCTTCTTTGATTTGTAACCTCGTCTTAGTGCAAGCAGTTTAGGGTGACCGCGTGGAAATGATTCATTTGAAGTAGCATTGCCTCAAAATGATTCATTTTGAAGTGTGATCGCGTCAGAATTCTTGCAATTTGCATTGCGCTTACTCATTTGTCAGTGGGGGTAAGAGACGAGAGGTATCGATACGGCGCGCTGCCCATGACTTGAAGTCCTTTTCACTTCATGAAAAACATGAAGTTTCAGCATTTTCAGATCCTTCTGCGTGAAAATAAATGCTCGAGATTATCGCCGATATCTCAAGAACGCTAACATATTTTCAAAACAGAATTTTCAGAGGTTAGTTTTTGGTATATGTTTATATAGGATTGCAACAAATGTATGGTTGAAAATACCTTTCCTTTAAGCAATTTAGATATGTTACCAGTACAATTAAAGATGTTTTTCTTTCTATTTGATAGGTCCTGCCAAGACATTCTCCATCACCAAGGGTTACCGTCTCCATGGCAATGTCCTGGAAACGATGGAAGTCTCTACCCTGACTCGGTGCTGCGGCGCATGCATGTCTCATTTGAATTGTGTATCGGTGAACTTTGACCTCAGTGGAGCTGGTGTGGAAGGTAGGCGTGTCCGAAAAATGTGTGAGTTGAACGGATATTCCAAGGCTGGGAATGAAGAGAGCTTTGTGGTGAGTGAGGGATTTATGTATGCAGAGGTGGATATGTAAATTAGATACGTGAATAAATTATAAATGATGAATAAAACCCGGCTTAACATTTAAAAAACGTTCTAAGCTGTTTTGGCAGAGTGTTTAGCGCAATCTTGGGATTTGCTCATTCTTGGGATGAAGCTTCAGTCAATCTTGAGACTTTTTCATCCCCATTTTGAGAGCTCAACCTCAAGATAATCCCCATCCTACAGTAGCGGCATGCTAGCCCCACTAGTGTGGCAAAGGATAATTGACATCAGGTGGATCCTAAGCTACGGTGTTCCATATGTGCCACTAGTTAAAAGGGAACAAAAAATAAGCGTTGCATTTTGTTCCCTCGTCGCATTTTTCCCCGTCGCATTTTTATATTTCCGTCGCATTTATAATTTTTTCCCGTCGCATGTTTTTACCCGTCGCATTTTGTTTAGACACGGTGGATCCAGGATATTTGCAAGGGGGGGGGGGGCAGGCACTTCGGATTAATTAAAAACATGCGACGGAATAAAAATGCGACGAAAACAAATGCGACGGCTATTAGTATTATCTTTTAAAAGTAGTGGCGAATAATTATGAAACACATTTAGCCACACATCGAGCCCCATCTCTCGTCGTGCAGCTGATCGGCGGTGCATCCTCTAACGAGTGCGGCCGCGGATTCTAACCAACTAAATGTGTCCGATTACCTCTTAGCTTCCCTCCAGCGCTGTGGATGTTCAAGTTACTAACCCTTTAAAGGTTTTCGTAAAATAATCATTTTCACCAAAATGTCTGCACATTTTTAAAGGTAACCTGCAAGTGCATATCTCATTAAAAAAATATAAGATTGTTGGTTACTTAATAGGTTTGCGGGTTGTCAAACTAGAGCTAGGTGGATTGGAATCGATTTGAATTCATCTCCCCAGTGGCATAGCGGGGGGAAGGGGGTCAGCTGTCCTCTGTTGACTGCTGTTCCTCTAGTGTCTATCACTGATGACCATAACAAAATCCACATATTGAGCAAAATTCTCACGTTGCGCCACAGGGTGAAGGTTCGATCTCAAGATAGAGCAGTGCAGATGTACCTTGATATCAAGAAGCTTAATCTTGAGATAAAACTGCTTAATCTTGAGATCAAACTGCTTAATCTCAGGATTACAATCGGCGTATACAATTGTGCATTGATTTATGTATAATATATTACTGGTAGACATCAGTTTAAAGTGGTTTTAATATTACTTAGATTGTCATGTACATTGTATCTTGTATGACTTGACGCTCATGTACTGTTCTTATGCAGGTTTCAGATTGTCAAAAAGGATGTATGTAAGAGGGAATGAATTCAAAATGAAAGTCCTTTTTGTAGCACAAAGTTGTTTACAGAATAAGCATTTAAACTGAAAAGTTTATTCTTAATATACACTAGGCCTAATGATAACAGATACTTTGTACAGCAAATTATGTACCACGTGATGACAGACATTTTTGTTTGACTTTTCTTTATCCAACTTGAATTTGATATTAGCACCCCGAGGAATTTGAAATTCCCGAGGCGAAGCCGAGGGAACTAATTTTGTCAACTTCCAATGGGAGCTAATATCGACTGGCCACCCCATAATAAACCAGGTGATATTTGTTTTACTATATACCTGATAACTTCTCCAGTTTGGAATCAGTGGGATTGGCAAAACGCGGATCGACGTTTAATTTTATACGTACTATAGTCTATTTGCCGCGCGAAGCGCGGTTAACAGCTAGGGGGTATGGTACAGGATGTAATAATATTCACATGATGGAAGTAAAACTCTAGAAAGTTAAAGTATTGTCAGGAAGAGTAGTGTTTTATTGTATTGCTGCGTATTATATGCTGCAATTAACACCCCTGAGCATGGTCTGAGCATGGAGGTAGAAATTAAATTTAATTTCTACTTCCATGGTCTAAGGCATGTAAGTTTGAGTTAAAATTGTAAGTTAATCAATGGTTTTCAAGATTGACGATTAAGATTAACAGTGTATTTGTCGTACAATGTAACTGCGTGACATTCTTTATTTGGGTGTATTTAAGTTATAAAAACCAACTAAAATTAAACATGTATAAAAGATGAGATTAATTGACTTGAGATAACATTATAGTAAAAAAAAACCACTAATTTGACCATTGAAGGAATCGTATAAGTTGTTTAATTACTCTTATATTTAATGTCCATAAAACTGTACGTGTTAAGATGCATTGCAGCTAGTTGTTAGAATCACTTTGAGGAAACGACTCCCTTTGGAGTACTGTGGTTGGACAGAAAGAACTGTTTAATCCCAAAAAATTTGCGTAAGGAACCCAAGTGCGCCCTCGGTGTTCAAGTGTGTGATCAAACTTCATGATTTGCATAATTATTAACAATAACAAGTTAAAGTTTGCAACCGCAACCTTTAGACTCGCGCTCTTTTCTGTTAGCTTTCAGCAGGGAAAGAGCACATTGATTTATGTGGTAATTCTCTCTTTTTTGTAGGGGGCATGGTTCTGGCCATGCTCCTTGTGTTATTTATGTGGGAGGGTTAGCTATAAGGAAACTCCCTGTGAGTAGATTGTCTTGTTACTGATCATTTCATCAGAGAAATCTTGTACTTTTTGGAGACTATCGTTTCTTAAAAATTTGTAAATGTACGGTAGCGTATAATATAACAAGCCAAGTTTTGACCCTTGACCTTCATATTGTACTTTTATGTACTTCGTTGTATAGAATTTACAATGAGTGTGAGTTGTGACTGTGCAGCGGTATTGTAATTTTGTGCACTGCTATATACTACGTTATTGTGAGCATTAATTAAACTTGTTCCAGGAACTTTATCTCTTTTAAATTTTGAGAAGTCATTGTGCATTCTGTTTGTAAGTATTTGGTGAATGCTCGTCCTTAATTAGAGGACCGGCCTCCTGCCCTTGTATCTACAAATGGCGTCGTGGACAGGATTCAGCATTCTGCCATTTTTTCATTGATTGGATTTGTCTGCGCCTCTTCAACTTCGAGCTGAACTTTTTAAGATATTCGTTTCACCCGGATATGTTGTGCCGGACTTAAGATTTTCTCTTATTTTGATGAGAGTTTTTATTTAATGGCTGGCGTCATCCATGGTTTGTCCCGTACGTGCAGTTTGGTAGTACGGCTAGGAAAATGGTGGTTCAATGTCCAGTTCAAGGCATGCTAGAAGTATACTCGCACTGCTGGTCAGGCTCTGCAGCCAAGAAGACATGTGACCATTCATATTTACAAATCCACTGTCCAAAACGACTGATATCCGAGTCCTGCAATGGTCTAGTTATTCGAGATTTTGTGGTGTTTTTGTTCTTACTGGTTTCCCTGTGTGACCAAAGGACTGTATTGTGATGACTTCTGCTGATTGGGGAACATATCGCTGATTCCTTACAGTGTCTTGATAATGTTGGTGATTGTTTTGTCCAATGTCCTATTTTCTGTGGTTGGCATAAAACGGCCTGCTTCACCTTTGTATCTGTGAGAATTGGAGAAGGTTGAGCTGGTTGAAATCGCCCATAATAATGATACCAGCATATGGATGGTTGGTTGTTCGTGGTGTCGTGTAGGTGATCTATAGTGAACTGTTTGCAACGGGGCTATCAGAGGGGTAGTAAACCACAGCAATGATGAGGTGGGATGTTGATCTCGGTAAGTGTTGCGGTCGTATTTTGATCCAGAGGACGTCCAGATCATCAGGAGCATTAACGTCAAGTAGCTCAGAGCAATGTTCCTGATTTACATGTAAAGCAATACCACCACCTCCTCGTCTATTGATTCGTGATTTACCGTTTATTGTCTACCCAGGAATTGAAACTAGTTCAGATGGTATAACTGATTTGAACCATGTTTCTGTAATGGCAGCAACATCAACTGTTTTGTTCGAAGCAATGCATTGTTGAGTGACCTATAGTTACATAAGAAGACTGTAATTCATAATGATTCCGGGCATTGACTTGTAACTTACATGTAACAAGCACTCGTGTCGTGTACGTAGCTTCAGTTGTGTTTTTGTCGTGTATGGTGGCAACTTGAACTTCTTAGTACCGCAAAGGTTGTCTCGGTAGTTTCTTCCCCTGCCTTTCACATCTGTGGACCGGTTCGAATCCCGGACTGGAGCCTTGCATGTGGATTGGGTTTTCAGTCCCTACCTGATTGCGTGGGTTTTCCCTAATTGGGGTTTCGCTCCCACATCTAAAACTGACATTTCTTCAACATCTTCTCTACGCAGGTATCTTCAGGCCTTCGGGTCAGAGTGCAAGTCACTTTTGAGGGTCCCTTGGTTTCATTACCAGAAAGATATAATAATAATTAAGTCGCCGTATAATTATGATCCTGCACTACGTCCTCTGCGTCTGTTAGTAGCACAGTCACTGATTCTTTGGTAATTTTCTTCCAAGGCATCGATTAATGTAACGAATATCGAGAATATTTGTCTTACGTCTTTCGTGCAGCCATCAATGCAGTTGGTTTGGGAAATGTTTGGAGAGGGTGATGATGACGGGGCAAGTAAGTAACTTCAAACGTGTCGATTTGTTGACATTAGTCACAGATTGTACGTGCAATGCTATGTGTACAAGACGGCTGCCAAGGATTAACGTTAGAAGAAATCGAGCAGACATAAATCCAAATTTGCCAAGATCAGCTGAGATATCCTTGATTCCTTGCATTTCCAAAGATGCACAAATGTACTTACAGTTATTTGCTCCGGATTCATATCACAGAAACAGATCGCGGCAAAATAAAGTCAGAATTTACGAGCAAGAGAAAACAGTGCATGCAGCCGCTAAACAGCGCCCTCATTTATATTACAATGGCTTTCATGGTATTGATGTTTAACGAAATTTTAATCATTTTTGTTACCATGGTTTTCCGGCGAATTCAACACTGCACTAGTTATGCCAATATACCATCCATCATGTGCATAAAAAGAGACTCTTTTTAATCACCCCGCAGTGTATTTTCCAAAGTTAAAGAATTAGGGATTTCGCGTTCGCCGATTGTAAAGTTTATCCAGATGTAATATATTTAGCTGACATCCAACACAATGTTTCACGTGAGGATTGAAATTTGGACTCTGGTTTGGATGCTTGTTTCTATTCAGGGTGAGTAGGACTTTTACGTTTCAGATTTTTAACTCCGAGTATTTAAGGCACACATTTTGATTCACTGTTCAATTCATGTTTATGCATTTTAATCACTGAACATTTCTAAATGAAATCGTTTTAGAATGATTAAAATGATTAATCTGACTTAAAATCCCCAAGTAGATCTGGTTCGATCATGATTTTATTAATTTTTGATTTATTGTCTTGAAATGATCGTTGAAGGAGAGGGTTGGAAAGAGGTTCCCCTCTCATGTAATCAAATGAAATATTTACTTCAAAGACTAAACGTTTTATATTAAAAACATGCATGTTATTTTGTACAACTTTTGCAGGTGGGCTTACAAAGTGTCACAATAATGTCAACATCCTCAATCGTGCTGATTACACTATAATCAGCACAAAACGAGACTGGAGTGCCTCACGTGACCACTGTAGATCACTTGATAAGGAGCTTGTTGTCATTGAAACGAATGATGAATTTGAATTTATTCAGCAACTGCTACGAGATCAGGCAACTTCTGAAAATTATTGGCTTGGGGCTAGTGACTCAGAAACAGAAGGTACATGAGAATTCTAATATCTAAACCTAATCAAAGAAAGATTAACAATTGTTGATGTGACACTTTTAAAGACGATATACAGTATTGGTAAAGCTGATAGTGCAGTATTCTTACTTTGTTTGATTCAACATATACATGGGGGGTGGGAATGTGAACATTTTGGCTCAATCCGTCTTCTAAGTCAGTAGAAATTAGTAAACAACCGTATACAGTTTTCAACTTGTAAACACATTGTCTTTAATTTTGGTTGTTGCAACCGAAATCAGCTGTTACGTTTTTTTTCTTCGGGTTTTCAGATACAGTTTTCGAATATGACAGCATTTAAAAGGAAATCGTTCACATAAAAAATTGGTACTGGTAAGAACATCATGAACAGTAAGCTTTCAGACTGAATCCAAACAAGTATGTTTGTGTAAGATTTGAAGCTTTGCATGATGGGAATAGTATGGTTTTGATCCTTACCAATTATTATGTGCAGTGTCTTTCAAGGTAGAATACAGGATTGGTATTCAAAAAAATATAGATGTATATATAAGTATCAGTCTGAAGTTCGAATATAAAGTTCATACCACTACCAATCTTTCATAGAGATATTTCTGTCTGAGTGAAATACTGTCAAAGTGGAGAATATATAATTTGAAACCGCGGTTTTGAATCGGTTAAAACAATCGAAATTCAGGACAATGTTTTTTAATGTTGAAAAGTGTGCACAGTTTTTTTTACTAATTTCTCCGGACTCGGGTCGCGGATTGAGCCCACATTTTCACGGTCTTGTTTTTTCATCATCAGACAAATTAAGAACACTGCACTATCAGTTTTAAAAGTCCTATATTTTACCTTCAACCCTATCAAGACCGGGGGAGGCACAATGTGCCCCCGACCGATTTTTTTCCCGTAGCTTTTGAACGCTTACTCCGATCACCGCGAAATTTTCCGACTTTTTCGAAAATATCTAGGGTCATAATTATTGGCAAAAAAAAGAGAAAAGTTGTTAGCTATTGCTATGGCAACCATTTGTTTGACCTTGGGTCACACGATGTTACTGTTTTTTAGTGATTTTTCCCCTTAATTTTTTATTTCTTTGCCAGAAAAGTGATAGTGATGAGTCACGTGATAGTCTGAAATGGTTTTGGGAATTGAAAATGGCCGCCATTTTTGGCGGCCATCTTGGATTTTGTGTTTTCAGCCTGTAATTAGGGGGTCAAATTATATCAATTTTTTCCAATAAAAGAATATTTTCAACACGCTGATTTCTTACTTTTCAGACCCAAAAAGTATTTTGATTTGTCAACCAAGCCTTATTATTTTTCCCTGGGCCCTCGGCGGCGGCCAAAATGGGATAAATTAATGGATTATAACGCACTCAAAGGTGACTCCAGTAACCAAATTAGGTTCAAATTAAATTGATGTTGTAAAAATGTACAAGTTTGCCAAGTTTCAAAACATTCGGAGGAAAAATACAGAAGTTATTGGGAAAACACCCTCATGTGACTTTTTTTTAAAAATTTGTTGAAGCATCATGTAGAACTCGGTGAAACGAACGTTTTTGGCAAGTTTCAAAATCGGTTGAACACTTTGGAAAATACGGGGGGGTGGGGGGCACTATGTGCCCCCTGGTCCCCGTACATAAAAAAAAAGCCCGGTCCTGACAGGGTTAAAACGCTATTTAATCATAACAGTACAAGTTGCCTTCAATCTAATGATTGTTTTCTTCTTAAATATTGATTGTTTGTAATATAGCAATTGAACAATACTTTATCAGCATTTTTGTCTTTACAAAAAAATGAGCATATACAAGACTCAAATTTCACAGAGCTGCTTAAGCAAAACAAAAAAAAATAAATAAAAAAAAAATTAAAAAAAATGAACTAAGCACAAACAAAATTATGGTTACCAGAATAAGGTTACCAGCCAAAATAGCATATCACATGTACAATCTGTGACTGGTATCCTTCTTTCTATTGGCTTAACAGAAAATTATTAAGCATAATTTTATGCTTAAGCAGCATCAGCTCTGTTTTAGGCCCTGGCTGGACTAGAGGGCGTTTTTCATCGTGCTGTAACGCTCCGTTCAATAATTCACTAAGGACAAGGCCTTTGTGTCCTACAATTTGGACCACTCGTATTGATTTGTACAAAGTAGTTCCAACAACTGGCTCGTGGCTAGTTCGCAAAGAGCTCGCCTCTCACCATTGTGGCCCTGGTTCGATTCCAAGCTAAAGACATAAATGTGAGAAGAGTTGTGTGTTGGTTCTCTCCTGTGCCACGAGGCTTTTACTCCAGGCCCTACGTGTTTTTCCTTCCAGAAAAAAATAGAACACTTTTTATCTCTGGCTGTTGAAAAGTATGTTCACAATGATTCAAAATATACACACTTATTGGAAAGGTTGGTGCTGTGACCAACATTAAAATTTCTTTTCCCCCGTTAGGTTCGTTCAAATGGCTGGATGGGAAGAATCTGCCCAGTGGTTCCACTTGGTGGAGCCCAGGGGAACCAAGCAATGGCGATGGATACGGGGAAGATTGTGTTCATGCATGGTTCCAGTATGACTTCAAGTTGAACGACGTAGCATGTTCTAGGTTGTACAGAAGCGTATGTGAACAACACTCATGTAGGTACTTTTTTTGGTGCAAATTTTTCTCCTGCCAGTTGATGTAATTTTATAACATGTAGTGCAATGTGCCATGAAATCAGCTTGCTGTATTCACTAATAAACAGCATAATGAGTTAAAGGCAGTGGATACTTATGACCAGTCAAGAAATAAATGACCAGTCAAAATAAATCACCAGTCAATAACAGCTTTGATCCTTCCCGCCCAAATGCGCATCCCTCTAACCCTACTAAGGCCTAATCCTCAGCATCACCGGCAGTCCAGCATTCTTCTGAAGCCGAGTAGAGTAGGACTATACTGTTCAAAACGTTAAGACCACAAAGCCACCACTCTTCTCCTAAAATAAGAGATGTATACCTGGTTGTAGTACCCGCAATTCAAGTTTAGTAGTTAGGCCTATATAGTTACTTCACATTTAGGTCATCTAGTTTTCCAGAATCACTATATCAAAACTCTCTGACATCTTTCTCTATGCAATCAAACAGATGTAATTATTGCATGTTTGATTTCAGATTTTAATGATTAAAATGTTGCCTGCTGACTGGCAATTCGATTCATATTTGTATTTTAGATATTGTTTTAATCATATCAGGACGGGGGGGGGGGGGCACATTGTGCCCCCCCCCCCCTCACCATTCCCCCCCCCCCGTAACTTTTTAACGCTTAGGCCGATCACCGGTAAATTTTCTGACTTTCCCAAAATATATCTAAGATCATGTTGGTAAAAAATAATTGATACCGGGGGTTAGCTGTTGCCATGGCAACTATTTGTTTGACCTTGGGTCGCACGATTTTACTGGTTTTTAGTGATTTTTAAAAACTTTTTGAACATAATTACCGTTTATTTTTTATTGCTTTATTGCTTTATAGTCCGTAATTAGGGGGTCAAATTATTGTTTTTTTAACAATGGAATATTTTCAACATGCTAATTTCTTACTTTTCAGAACCCAAAAATATTTAAATTTGTCAACCAAGCCGCCTTATTTCTCCCTGGGCCCTTGGCGGCGGCCATTTTGATTTTTAAGTGAAAAAACGCAAAAAAAATAACTTGTTCCCAAAAATGGGATAAATTAATGAATTATAACGCCCCAAAAGGTGACACCATGCAGTAACTACATTAGGTTCAAATTATATTGATCTTGTTAAAGTTTGCCAAGTTTCAAAACATTTGGACGAAAAATACAGAAGTTGTGGGGGAAAAACGATTTATGACCAAAAATGGGCAAAAAACAGTTTTAAAAAAATGCCCTCAAGTGACGATTTTTTGAAATTTCATCAAAATTGGTGGAACACTTTGGAAAATACGGAGGTGGTGCCCCACCGGTCCCTGTACCTAAAAAAAAAAGCCCGGTCCTGATAGTGTGAAAGCATGTACACTGATTGTGTATTTTTCCCAACTGATACAGCCCCACCAGAATTTATAAGGTTTGGACTCAATCCACGCGCCGCTCAATAGACCGATCCATTATTGACCAATCACAGCATTGGCTGCATCACCACTGTACACGTGGGCAGTACCATGTGCGTCTATACTATTTTTAATGCAACACTGCACGACACGAACGTGCGCGCTATAAGTATGCGCATGCATGTTCACATTTACTTGCACAGTCTATAGGATTTTTATCGGACTTTCGGTGGCGTACCCAAGGATGTGATTGGTCAAAACGTGTGGTGGCGGGGCTTAATGGATCGGTCTATTATGGTATCCCGCAAAAGAGGAATCAACTATCATACAGCAACTCAGCCTCGTTCCCAGGGGTAGATGATCTCGCCCCGCCACTTTGTTTTTGGTACCGAGAGATATGGTGGCGAGGTTGACAGCAACTGGTCTCTAACCTCGTTCCCAGGGGTAAATGATCTCGCCGCACCATTTTTTTTTTGGTACCGAGGCTGGCTAGATCAAAACCCCTGGAATTGTGACAAGAAAATCTCCCCATGGCCTATCCTCTCGACGCACCGCTCAATGGTATCCCACAAAAGTGGCATAATTAATCATAGACCAACTGGTCCCCTCTCATTCTTCTTTGATTTGTGACCTGGGCCCAATTTCATGGCTCTGTTTACCGTAAGCAAAAAATCGGCGCTTGCGGAAGCAGAAAATTCCGCGCTTACTTAAGCGTTTTTCACGGGTTAGCAAGAAATTTTTGCTTGTGCGCGTGCGTAGTTCACGTAACTAAGGATTCCGTGCTTACACAGCTAGCGCAGAAATTCGGCGCTTACCTCGTAAGCGGCGAATGGTCTTCGTAAGCGCAGGGCCCAATTTCATGGCTCTGCTTACTGCGTCATTCTGCGCTTACGAAGACCATTCGCCGCTTCCGAGGTTAGCGCCGATTTTCTGCGCTAGCTGTGTAAGCACGGAATCCTTAGTTACGTGAACTACGCACGCGCACAAGCAAAAATTCCTTGCTAACCCGTGAAATACGCTTAAGTAAGCGCGGAATTTTCTGCTTCCGCAAGCGCCGATTTTTTGCTTACGGTAAATAGAGCCATGAAATTGGGCCCTGAATGACGCAGTAAGCAGAGCCATGAAATTGGGCCCTGTCTAACTGTATGCAGGTTTGGTGACCGCGTAAAAACGAATCATTTGAATTATGATCGCGTCAAAATACTTGCATTTTTGCAACGCGCGAACTCATTTTGACACGCGTGTACCAGCACCCTCAGGGCGCTCGAAAGTTTTTAACAAGCAATCGCGCATAGCAGTCAGTTTTGGGAACCAATCACCATTGTTTTTCGGTACTCCACTTATAGGGGTTAGAGACGGGGGTGAGAGGTATCCATACGGGGCGCTGCCCATGGTGGCGAGGTTGCTTGGACGCACTGCCCATGGTGGCGAGGTTTTCTGGTCCCCTCTTTTTCTTCTTTGATTTGTAACCTCGTCTTAGTGCAAGCAGTTTAGGGTGACCGCGTGGAAATGATTCATTTGAAGTAGCATTGCCTCAAAATGATTCATTTTGAAGTGTGATCGCGTCAGAATTCTTGCAATTTGCATTGCGCTTACTCATTTGTCAGTGGGGGTAAGAGACGAGAGGTATCGATACGGCGCGCTGCCCATGACTTGAAGTCCTTTTCACTTCATGAAAAACATGAAGTTTCAGCATTTTCGGATCCTTCTGCGTGAAAATAAATGTTCGAGATTATCGCCGATATCTCAAGAACGCTAACATATTTTCAAAACAGAATTTTCAGAGGTTAGTTTTTGGTATATGTTTATATAGGATTGCAACAAATGTATGGTTGAAAATACCTTTCCTTTAAGCAATTTAGATATGTTACCAGTACAATTAAAGATGTTTTTCTTTCTATTTGATAGGTCCTGCCAAGACATTCTCCATCACCAAGGGTTACCGTCTCCATGGCAATGTCCTGGAAACGATGGAAGTCTCTACCCTGACTCGGTGCTGCGGTGCATGCATGTCTCATTTGAATTGTGTATCGGTGAACTTTGACCTCAGTGGAGCTGGTGTGGAAGGTAGGCGTGTCCGAAAAATGTGTGAATTGAACGGATATTCCAAGGCTGGGAATGAAGAGAACTTTGTGGTGAGTGAGGGATTTACGTATGCAGAGGTGGATATGTAAATTAGATACGTGAACAAATTATAAATGATGAATAAAACCCAGCTTAACATTTAAAAAACAGTGGCACAGTGTTTAGCGCAATCTTGGGACTTGCTCATTCTTGGGATGGAGCTTCAGTCAATCTTGATACTTTTTCATCCCCATTTTGAGAGCTCAACCTCAAGATTGTCCCCGTCCTACAGTAGCGGCAAGCTAGCCCCACTAGTGTGACAAAGGATTGACATTGGGTGTATCCTAAGCTACGGTGTTCCACATATGCAACTACTTAGAAAAAAACAAGTAAAAAGATAAGCGTCCCATTTTGTTTCCCCGTCGCATTTTTCGATCATTTCCGTCACATTTATGTATTTTTTCCGTCGCATGTTTTTTCCAGTCTCATGTTTTTTTTTTCTGTCGCATTTTGTGTATATATATTATTTTTGTTTTGCTGACAGGCAGTCGCGAATCGGGGGAGGGGGGAGGGGGAGGGGGAGGGGTCGACCTCTTCACCTGCACTGACACCAACATAAAATGAAGATTAAATTCAGCAGGGGTTCTTATCGGACATCCAAAAGAAATCCGAAGGCTTTCCCCCCCCCCCCCTACCCCAACCCCTACCACCCCCGCAAAAATCCTGGATCCACCCCGTCTGCGTCTATAGTCTGTAGTGTATTTTTATGTAAATTTGCCGCAACACACACGCACACATACTTTTTAAATGCTCTTTTACATAAAAAGACGCAATAGATTATAGACAGTCGGGTGGATCCAGGATACTTGCAGGGGGGGGGGGCAGGCACTTCGGATTAATTAAAAACATGCGACGGAAAAAATGCGACGAAAACAAATGCGACTGCTATTAGTATTATCTTTTAAAAGTAGTGGCGAATAATTATGAAACACCATATTAGCCGCACATCGTGCCCCAATCTCTCGTCGTGCTGCTGATTGGCGGTGCATCCTCTGGATCGGAATCGATTTAATAATTAACATTTGAATTCATCTCCCCAGTGGCATAGCTGGGGGGGGGGGGGGCAAGGGGGCAGCTGTCCTCTGTTGACTGCTGTTCCTCTAGTGTCTATCACTGATGACCAACACAAAATCTACAGATTGAGCAAAATTCTCACGTTGTGCCGCAGGGTGAAGGATCGATCTCAAGATAGAGCAGTGAAGATTAACCTTCAGATCAAGAAGCTTAATCTTGAGATAAAACTGCTTAATCTTGAGATAAAACTGCTTAATCTTGAGATCAAACTGCTTAATCTCAGGATTGCACTCAGCGTATACACTTGTGCATTAATTCATGTTCATATTACTGGTGTTCATCAGTTTGAAGTGGTTTTAATATATACTCAGATTATCATGTACATTGTATCTTGTATGACTTGAAGCTCATGTATTGTTCTTAACGGGTTTCAAATTGGCAAAAAGGATGTATGAAAGAGGGAATGAATTCAAAATGAAAGTTCTTCTTTGTAACACAAGAATGTATACAGAAAGCATTGTTTGTATTTAAATTTAACTGAAAATGCCTGTCAAGTTTATTCTCAATAGACACTTAATGATAACAGATACAGCAAACTATATTCCATGTATGGACTGAAATTATTATTATTATTATTATTTTTTTTTACTTTTCTTTGTCCAACTTACAATCATTTATTTATTGTGAATTTGATATTAGCTCCCCGAGGAATTTGAAATTCCCCAGGCGAAGCCTAGGGAACTAGTTTGTCAATTTCCAATGGGAGCTAATATCGACTGGCCACCCCATAATAAACCAAGTGATATTTGTTTTACTATATACCTGATAACTTCTCCAGTTTGGAATCAGTGGGATTGGCAACACGGATCGACGTTTAATTGTATACGTACTATAGTCTATTTGCCATGCAAAGCGCGGCAAACAGCTAGGGGGTATGGCACAGGATGTAATAATATTCACATGATGGAAGTAAGGGCCTTGTCACACAGGGCAATTTTTACTGGCAACTTGGAGGCAACCAACTGCACTGCATGCAAAAGAAACACTTTGGGAGCACAGGGGTTATTTTTCTAACAATGTCTTACAACCCTTAAGAAAATTAGGTGAACATTCAAAAGTGAATGCCTTTTCTTTTTGGAGATTGCCTGGAACTGGTTGCCTGTAAATTGCCTCGTGTGACATGGCCCTAAAACTCATAGAAAGTTGAAGTATTGTCAGGAAGAGTAGTGTTTTATTGTATTGCTGCGCATTTTGATATGCTGCAATTAACACCCCTGAGCATGGTATGAGCATGGAGGTAGAAATTAAATTAAATTTCTACTTCCATGGTCTAAGGCATGTATAAAGTTTGAGTTAAAATTGTAAGTTAATCGATGGTTTTCAAGATTGACGATTAAGATTAACAGTGTATTTGTCGTACAATGTAACTGCGTAACATTCTTTGTGTGGGCGTATTTTAGTAATAAAAACAACTAAAATTAAACATGTATAAAAGATGATATTAATTAACTTGAGATCACATTTATAGAACCCCCCCACTAATTTGACCATTGAAGGAATTCGTATAAGTTGGTCTTAAATGTAATGGCGGCAGCCATAAAAAATCGTACGTGTTAAGATGCATTGCAGCTATTAGTTTGAATCACTTTGAGGAAACGACTCCCTTTGAAGTACTGTGGTTGGACAGAAAGAAATAATGTTTAACCCCAAAAATTAGAATCTGAGAAATGTTATTGGAACAACGTTTCTTACTGATAGACGAATTGTGTCCCTTGGTGTGTAAATAAACCGCTCCAGATTTTTTTTGGATATGCCTATGTGAAAAACGCTACCATCTTTTCACATGTTAGTTTTTTGGTAGATGTACAATTATATAGAATTGAAACAAATGTACGATTTCAAATGCCAAATGTATACGATCCCTTTAAAATCACTGATTTAAAATACGCATACTAAGTCTATAATTACAATTTAACTGAACATTTATATTGTATTGGGATGTGGCATTTTTGTGTGCGAAAATGGGGGGGGGGGGGCTGCATTGTGGTTTTCTCTCCATAATTAGGGGGAAATGTAAACGTGAATAATTTTTGTTTTTGAAAATTGCTTGTAACTTCTTGGTTACAAATTGCCTTGCGTCACATGGGCTTACCGGTAGTGGGGGACATTTTATTTATTAATTATCTGGTATAAGTGGATATAATTATGAGTGGACAAACTGCAAGGATGACTGAGAGCTTTTGTTTCGACAGAAGTGGCTGTGCATGATTGGAAAGTTTCGGTTTATTAAAATTTGCTGATTGATTGTTAAAGGTACTTGTGGGCTTCATTGGGTTGAATTGTGCTACCTGAATTGAGCCAGTCATGACCATTGAAGTTGTACTGGAGTATCAGAGTAGATTGTGAGGAGGTTGGTCACGTCAGGAAAGGCCAGGGTCCCATGGGAATGAGTATAAGTCTAGTATGTTAAGTCAAGGGTAGAGCACTCTTAAAAGGAATTGTAAACTTTGGTTGATTTTGCATTTGTTAAGATTATGTAGGTCATGTGATTTAGCTTTTGGATGAGTGGTTTTCCAGCGCTTAATGGTTGTTGCTGTTAGTCGGCGGAGGTTGGAGGGGGTCTTCAGCGAGGCAGGTTGTTTCCGCGAGGCAGCTTGTTTGCACCAGACAAGTTGTTTGGGTGAGGTAGCTTGTTTCCGCAAGGCAGGTTGATTGGGCGAGGCAGGTTGTTTGGGCGAGGCAGGTTGTTTGGGCGAGGCAGGTCGTTTGGGAAAGGGCAAGTTGTTTCGACGAGGCAGGGTGGTTTGTTGAGGCAGGTGTGGGCGGGGCAAGTTGTGTTGGCGATGTGGGTGGTTGCTTTGTTGGTGTTGTTGGTTCTGGAGCAGGAAGAAAGAGTTCATCTGCAAGTGCTGTAAGGAATAAGAAAGATAGTAGGGTAAAAGTTACTTGTTACGAACAGGTGGAAGTGAACAGTTCTTGGAGATTTCTGAATGTGACAATAGAGGAGTGGGAGTTAAAGTGAACAGGAGAAAGAATCATAAATAGCGAAAATAGACATAGATAATATACTGCTTGTTTTGGAGAGAAAAATACTACTACCTGAAAAAAAACAGGAACCAACCTGATGGAACACACATTTTAGTGACTTTCTCGCAGTGACTCTTTGGAGTAGGTATTCATTCATTGTTTATATGTGAACTATATACAAAAGTTAGTAAACATTGTCATTTGAAGTACTATCTACTAAATTGCAGGTGGCCCGTGGAAGTCATTTTGTATGAAGCATTTGAAAGGAAAAACACCACAGGGATGACAACGTGTTGTGGACAAAGCTTTACACAAACGCTGTGATAATCGTGTGCTACCCTGTTCTCAGTCTTTGTCCTGTAGTATGAGAAAATACTAGAAAACACTATAAGGAATTGCATACCTAATGAGTTTCACAGGGTTGTGCAGTTTGTGGAGGTTTATCACTGTAGTTTACGACTTCATCTCTTGCTCACTTGAGGACTTTCTTTGTTATTGTAATTTACTAAGCTCCTGCTCACTCTGCCACTAACTTGCTTGTTGTAACTTAAGGAGTTCACTTCTGAAGTGTATTAGATTTTCTTATTAAAAAGTGACCTGTGGCATCGTTTTGTCAAAGTGTATATTTTTCTCGTACAGCGATGACAGTGTAAAAAAGTGAGTGTAAAACGGCGAGTGAGTTTTGGCTTATCACGTTAAAATTAAATCCTTCATTTTTCATAATTTTAGACATGAGAGTAATGATTTGACGGCAGTAGACAGAGTAATTTGAGTGGAAAGAAAAGGAGGACAAATAAAAAATAGTCACAACAAAAAATACTCTTACTGCATTGACAACGATCATGATGACGAAAAACGTTAGTTCACTACTCGAAAACTGTCATGAATGGACCGGATGCAGCTGTAAAGCAAACTTTGCACAATGCTTCAAAAATGGTACTCCGCCTGGCCGGCGGGGCATGTATCCATTGCAAACAACGTGCGGACACCAGTCGCTCCCTTATTGACCATAAAGCGGGTGAGCGGTGTCCGTTGGGAAAGTGGCATAACTCTTTAATACAAATCTACTTAAAATCTCGTCAAATCGCAGTTCGTGTTTTTTTTTTTCAATTTGTAGGCAATGATTCAAATTTTACAGTGATTACAACTTCACAAAATAAATGTTGTTGCTTTTTAAAAATTGAAGAAAGAAATGTTACGTTGCCCTCGGTATAGTGACTGTGACTCTTTCATTTAAAAGCTCTTCGCTCGTAGGCCAGTATTCCTCCAGTTCCTGCCTCTAGTCTCCACCGTCTTCATTAGAGAGATCTGGGCTCACGGGCTGTACGGGCTGTACGGGCTGTACGGGCTGTACGGGCTGTTATGCGGCCTGCTCACAGAGTCATGGTTCACTGGGCCAGTCGGTTGTTCCGGTGTAAATGGTCATCTATATAATATTAATTAACCGGGAATCGTCCAAGTATATTGCAACTTAAAATGCATTCTTCAAAAGCAAAACTTACTTAACAAAGCAACAACAGTTTTAGACTGGTATTCCTCTAAACATTCAACAAATAAAAAAAAATAAAAAAAGTTACTACAAATCGGAAACTTCGTTGTCTCAAACTTCTCAACTAATGAAGTACAACAATTAGGAGAGCAAATGTTACAAATGCATTTCTTCGTTCCATAAATAACTAGCGCAAACCTAAACCAACAGGTACCCCAAAATTTACCATGGGACGCATCAAACCGGCAGGGTACGGGCGCCAATGACGGAAAAAACAAGGGGGCGCCCGTGACAGGAAGCCCCCATCTAAGCATCTTTATAGGATGCGTTCCATTACCTTACACGTGTAAGTAAAACTTACACGAGAGCGTTCGATTAGCCATCACGTGATACTCGTGTCTGCCCCCGGTGTATGCCACCACAGCCCCAGCTCGCGAGCGGGTCTCTGGTGGCTCCCCGGTGTAATGACGTAGTACGGCTGCTGGCTCACTGCGGGGAACAACCTTTAACCTTAGTTTTTTCCAGAATGTCAAGTGAATACACCGCAGCTTTCCATTAGCCTCGTGTCGTGGCTGCCACAAGTGTAACTCCCCGGTATACACGGGGAAGCTAATCGAACGCACCCATAGAGTTACACCTGGGCATCCACCAGAGACCCGCCCACGAGCTCGGGCTGTGGTGGCATACACCCCGGGGGCAGACACGAGTGTCACGTGATGGCTAATCGAACGCTCTCGTGTAAGTTTTACTTGCACGTGTAAGCTAATCGAACGCACCCAATATAGGGTATTTCGCCTATGCCCAAAATTGAGTTTAACTGCTTTTCAACCGTACAAAATTACACTTAAATATTTTTGTTTTCCCTCTAAAGTTAAGCTTGCCCCCATCCTGCACCCCCCCCCCAGATTAGCAGATCTGGTGCCGACGCTGGTGGCAGGGTGTACCCCCTCCTATTTTGTCTTCATTGTCTTCAAATCTCTGGAATTCTTTTTAGGAGTTTTTTTCTTTCTTTTTTCTTTTTTTGGGAGGGGGGGGGGGCTTCTGTAACAAGTGAGGAAGAGTGTGTCAGAGAATGGGAACATGGGGGGGGGGGGAGGGGCTCCCTCTGCCACATATCAGGCTTGGTATGGATGCCGCCGCCATCATTTTCATTATTTAATTGTGCGACAGTTACACAGGTGTTTCGTATACCTATTAACTGATGTGTGATAATCAATCGGTGGCGTAAATTATTGTGAAAAGTGGGGGGGGGGGGGGGTATGGTAATGTAAAAAAAGAATAATGTTGAGATCAAGAGCAAAGGGGGCATGGTGAAGGTAACATGTACATCCAAAGCAGATGTTCGATTGCATTATGGATGCCACCTCTGTTGTTAATGTTCTACGTAGTTTGTTCAAATAATTACAGAAAACATTTCTTTTCTGCTTTTCTGCATAGTACATAAGGCCTTGTCAAGTAACAGATACCAACCTCAACTTATCGACTCAGTGTTTGCACGTACAGGTGCATGGGCGTGTACGCTCGTAAACAGACGTGGGTGTTGTCTTGATAGGGATTTATAAAAATGTTTTATTCATTTACTAAGCTATCGGGTGCTTTTTCAGTAAAAACAACAATTTGTTATTCAAGGACCAAAAATCTGGGGATGATTCTATGGATCACCCCCGGATAAAACGGTGTGTGGGTGTGTGTCACCAACTTACGGGGCACTTTACACAGTGGAACAATGCTACCCCACAAGGTTTTCTTTGTTCAAGTACTACCCCACAGAGGAATTCTTCTGAAAAGGGAATAATAGAACAACAATAGGAGGACCCCGTAACTGCCATATGTAAGGATGTGTGTGTGTGTGTGTGTGCGTGAGTTTGTTTAGGCATTCAAACCGGGGATTTATAACAAAAGAGGACAATAGGGTCCCCGGTTGGAAAAGGCCCCCAGTTGGAAATCGTGTTCAAAACCAATGGGAGCTGTTGCTAAAAAGTTAGAGTACAAACAAAAGAGGGACAATAGTAGGTCCCCGATCGCAGGTAAATACACACTTGTGTGTGTGTGGGGGGGGGGGGATATCCCCCACCCCCTGGTATTGACGCCCATTTTAGCAATGTTTGCATGGTGCTTTCCAAGTACAGTGGGATGGACAAAAAACCACAGGTTACTCGGGTGGGATTCGAACCCATGATTTTCACATTGTAGAGCAGGTGTTTTTAGCAACCGACCACTAATCTTAAGGGTGTCCAGTGATGAGAGGACAGTTCCAACCCTGTGAATGTAATTCGCAGTGGGTAAATATTTTATTGATTTACAATAAATTGCATTGCCATTGGGGATAACATTATTTTTAGATTGGACACTTATACCCCCGTAGAGCTAACAAAGTAACGTCATAACACTATACAGATCCATTGAATCAATTAAAGACATTGAAATAAAAAATGTTTCTTTTTTTCCTCCTTTTCTCGAAAGGTAGAGCTTATCACTTATCACCCTCGCACCCGTAACTGCTCCACTGCGCTCTTTGGTTGTCCCCGATCCTGTTATTATCTTTCCATTTTTGGGCAAAGGGAAAATAACAAAAACGAACTAACGTTATATCTTGCTATGCCATTTGCATCATTATCACGTCATGTCATTTTACTCAAACTAGTTTACAGCGTCCACAAAAAATATATAGCTCAAGGTGATATATGTTGCCAGGAACACCGACCGTCGATGTTCCAGTCATTTAGCAATCAATAGACCGATTGCGAGACCCACGTCACGTGACCTGTAGTGCGTATTGAGTGTGAACAAACACGACATCCTCCACTGGGAAGTGCGGAACGGTACATGATGATGGTTGAAAAGTTGTTTATTCGATCGAGGCCTTTTTGTTCGAAACCTGTACAAAGTATTACAGAGTTTGTACCAGAGACCGTCGAGTGGCTGAACAAGGCCAGTGGGGACAGTTCCAGCAAGTCGTCACGCAAATTCTACAAGGAACGTATATGTTCACGGTAACCGGTCCTTACGAAGTGACACAAATGTCAAAAATAACGTTTTTTACATTTTTTTAAAAAAAATTTTCTTCACTTTTTGCCTTTAAACATGATTTTAAGCCATGATTTTAAGCCATCCCAACTTGCTTCTAATTCAAAAATATGCATAATTTCTTAATTACATTAATGCATAATTGAGCATTCATCTAAGTAGTTGCATTTTGCGTTTTCACGAAGAGACAGGCATCCCTAAACATGTGCAAAACACATTGACAAAATTTGACCCGGCATCTTGGTCAAGTCGTATTTTGCGTTTTCACGAAGTGATCACGTGATCACGTGACATGCGCGCCCTTCCTGCGCTATGTAAAAGCATACACTAAAGATGTGGACAAAAGTAGGTCATCGTGATTTTGCGTTTTCACGAACAGACGGGCATGTTTGAAGAATAATTGTGATAGTTAGTCAATGTTTTGTTGATTTTGTATTATGATATTGAACAAATCTAACTCTTAACAAAACACATTAGGGCATTTAAACTGCACAAGAAAGTTTTAATACTGCAGCATTTTGAGTTTTAAATTTAGCATCTTTTAAAATGCAAATATCTCAAAAACGTTCTTTTTACGCGCTTTGACATTTTGAGTCACTTCCTGGGACTGGTGAAGCGTACTACTGGTTGCACGACGGAGCAACGACAGTGTTTTGAAGCTGAAATCCTCCAAAGAAACGGCCATAACGCTTCTCAGATTCAAATTTTTGGGGGATAAAAAGTGATGTATTTTTCCATAGCTGCAGTACTTCGAAGTGAAACGTTTCTCAAAATGCATTATACTATTCAAAGCTGCTGTACTTCTTACCAAGTGAGTTATTATTGCCATAAATTTTAAAAAAATTGCTCTTCATAGACCCTTTAACCCAACATGGCTGCGAAATACATTTTTTTCCGGGGTCACACAACCATGCTATAGACCTTTCTTCTGTTGACATGGGCGGCCATATGTACCGAAACATTCAAGTCTTGTTGAAAGACGTTGTGACCAAATTCAACATTTTTTTTGCAATTTTTCTATAAAGAAAATACATTCCATTATTTGTTGGTTTGTTTTCAACAAATTCTAAGCAATTTTTTGTTATACATTTCTGTGTAACATTTTTGCCAACTGTGCTTTTCTGTTTTTGCTTTGCACTGATGGCTGCCCGTAGTTTCTCCATCTTGGTTGGCAAAAACTCGGGCTGTGACGTTACAAAAAAGGTATATAGTTTTATTTTGGCATTATTATTATTGGGAGAGGCCATTTTCGCAGTGCATTATGGGAAACAAGTTGACAAGTTTTGGTCCTCGCGACCTCGATTGTTTAAAGTTTTGTTGTTCTGTGTTTGTGGCATAAGATGGTATTTTTTTTATGAGGCCGGTGAATGTTTGTCGTGTTCATGTAAGTCAGCCATTTAAAGGTCCTAAACTGCCGAGGGTCGCTGACTTACGAGACTGATTTTGTAAAATAATTTCTTTGGAAAATTATCTCTATGGGGTAAACTGGAGATCAGAGGGCGCAATGTCTTGTAAATGGTCTGCCCGTGTTTTTATAGGTTTTCCTGGTCAATCTTGAGACTTTTTCATCCCCATTTTGAGAGCTCAACCTCAAGATAATCCCCATCCTACAGTAGCGGCATGCTAGCCCCACTAGTGTGGCAAAGGATAATTGACATCAGGTGGATCCTAAGCTACGGGAGTGTTCCATATGTGCCACTACTTAACACAAAAAAATGATAATAAACGTCGCATTTTTTCCGTTGCATTTTAATTTTTTTCCCAACGCATTTTCACTTTTCCTGTCACATTTTTATTTTTGCCCTCGCATTTTTCCTTTTTCCTTTGCATTTTTATTTTTTCCGACCGCATTTACCTTTTTTCGGCCGCATTTTTTATTTTCGTCGCAATTTTTTCCCCGTCGCATTTTTTGTTTTTAGTGTATTTATTATTCTTTTTTACTGGCAGGCAGTCGCGGATCCGGAGAGGGGGTATTTTCGACCTCTTCAACTGCACTGACACAAAAATACAAAAGAAAATCAAATTCTGCAGGTTTTTTTGTCTGACATTATAGAAAAAATCCGAAGGCCTCATCAGCAATACCAACTCGACGCATCACCACTACCAACACATTTTATGACGATTGATACAAATATATGGCTCTGTCTAATTCAGTTAACATGAAAATCACTAAACTGTCTAACCGCGCAGCGCAAGATAAAATACCTCTAAATGAGAAGTGCAATACTCATGGGCGTAGCCTATATAGCCCCCACTTTTGGTCCATAGGATCCTCACCCCTCCAGATTGTTTGGTCCTTAACAGAAAAAATGTGGTTTTCACTGAAAAAGGGCATCCGATAGCTTAGTAAATGAATAAAAAATTTCTAAAAAATCCCTATCTGTAATTATTTGAACTAAGTATAAGTAGAACATTAACAACACAGAGGGCATCCATAATGCAATCGAACATCTGTTCAGCGGCGTAGCGACCGGATGTGTATGTGTGGGGGGGGGGGGGGGGGCGGAGGGTGTGACACCCACCAATATTTTTTCCGCAGTCGTCAAATTAAGCACCAAACTATAATAAACCCAAGTCAAGGCTCGGGCTAAACACAAATCCATTCGGCAGGCCTAGAGATTTGCCGACTGAAAATTTCAGTTTAATCCTTGTATAGTGTCAGAAGTCAAACTTTGAATTTACTAAATAGTAAATTTACTATAGTAAATTGAATAATCATGATACCAAAATAAAAATGGTTAGGGTTAGGGTCAGAGTTAGAGTTAGGTTATAAAAATGTTATTTATAAATCATGGTTAGTGGGTATTGTTCTGTTGCATTTTTATTTTTTCCGTTGCATTTTTATAAATATAAATGCTACAGAAAACATAAAAATAATCATATGGAACACTATAGTAAATGCTTATCATTTATAAATAATGGTTTTATACAAAACGTGATTATTTAAAGATATTGATCATTTATAAATAATGGTTATAATGTAAAAAAAAATTGTTATATTAGCCACACATCGAGCCCCATCTCTCGTCGTGCAGCTGATCCGCGGTGCATCCCCTAACGAGTGCGGCCGCGGATTCTAACCAACTAAATGTGTCCGATTACCTCTTAGCTTCCCTCCAGCGCTGTGGATGTTCAAGTTACTAACCTTTTAAAGGTTTTCGTAAAATAATCATTTTCACCAAATGTCTGCACATTTTTAAAGGTAACCAGCAAGTGCATATCTCATTAAAAAAAAGATGATAAGATTGTTGGTTTGATTGTAGGTTTGGACGTTTGTCAAACTAGAGCTAGCTGGAATTGATTTAAAAATTAACATTAATTTTCATCTCCCTAGTGGAGTAAGCCGGGGGAATGGGGGGGGGGGGGTCCAGCTGTCCTCTGTTGACTGCTGTATCTGTCACTGATGACCATTAAAAAAAATCCACAGATTGAGCAAAATTCTCACGTTGTGCCGCTGGGTGAAGGTTCGATCTCAAGATAGAGCAGTTAAGATTAACCTTGAGATCAAGAAGCTTAACCTTGAGATCAAGAAGCCTAATCTTGAGATCAAACTGCTTAATCTCAGGATTGCACTCGGCGTATACACTTGCGCATTGATTCATGTACATGTTACTGGTAGACATCAGTTTTTAAGTGGTTTTAATATATACTCAGATTGTCATGTACATTGTATCTTGTATGACTTGAAGCTCATGTATTGTTCTTAACAGGTTTCAGATTATCAAAAAGGATGTATGTAAGATGGAATGAATTCAACATGAAAGTCTTTTTTGTAGCACGTTTGTTTACAGAATAAGCATTTTTTTTGTATTTAAAGCCCCAGCTTAACATTGGTGAAAAGAAAAACATAAATGTTCCCAGATTTACATGTACCTAAAATGGTATAAAGCTAATGATGGTAGAAAACTATCCGAGAAATATTTCTACCTGAAGTCTTATTGTTTTTAAATAAGAAATGAAATAAGATCCAAACTTAGTTTTCGTCTCAGTGAGACGAAAACTCTGCCTATAGGAATGTGTATAAAAATACTGAATGTATTTTTACTGTTTACTCGCAAATGAAACAACGAAATGAGCTGACATTTTCACAGGTTGGTTTTGTGACAAATATCTTGATTTGTGCAAAGAGTGGAAACATTTACAGTAAGTTTACCAATGTTGAGCTGGGGCTTTAAACTGAAAATGCCAGTTTTAAATGTTTATTATAAATAGACACTTAATGCTTAACATATACAGCTAATTATATTCCATGTATTGACTGAAATTTTGTTTTTGACTCTCTTTTTTGTTCAACTTACAATATTATTTTGAATTCATTTTATTAAAAAAAGGTATTTCACTAAAAAACAAATATGCAAGCAAACAGCTGCAAATAATGAACTCTAATGGCAGTATACAAATATAACATGGTTTGAGGGTTCGAAGTATTGGAAATTGCTGACGCGAACTTGAGGGAACTAGTGTGTCAACTTCCAATACCGAGGGGAGCTAATATCAACAGGCCACCCATAATAAACCAAGTTATATTTGTTTTACTATACCTTAATATCTCTAGTCCGGAATCATTGAGCTCTCGAAAAAGGCTAATTATAATTAGTCTTTCCCATGAAACATGCTAATTACATCGAAGCATGCGTACAGACTTTGGTGGGCAAACCCCATAGAGTTGTGCACTAGTCAGACCCAAAAACGCGTGTGCGTCCCGCCACCATTAGCCCCACACAAAAAGGCGCGATATTCCCTTATTTTTCCTACCAGTAGTGTTAGTGCGCACGCGTAATGTGCAATTTACATATTTCATGAGAATGGTCTATTCAGCTCTCGATCATGAATATGTATGAGGTACCTTAGTATGGCATGTGCACGCCCTGGGCACCTCTTGAAGTGGAGGCGCTCTGAGCAGCTGTAATTTTCGCGTGGTGCCATAGTTTGTTAATTACAATATTAACAAGCTGGACTTGTATTTTTGAGCTGATATTATGGTAATACATGTATTTCTTGTCTGGGTGTGTGATTTTACAGAAATAAATGGTCTCTGCAGGGGTTTAAACATCGAATATTCGAACAGTTATCCCATTTTAGCATAAATATTAATCACATTCGGTAAATTCTGATGCTCAACATAAATAAATATGCTGTTTTCAAAGTTTAAATAACACGATGGCTGTTCAATGTTTATGATGAATCAAGTAAAACACTTTTCTCTTTAAAGGCAAAGTATACCTTTGGTTTTTTGGAACCGTACTTTTTCCTTAATACTATAATTATAACTGTAGGTATGCCATAAAACTAACCTGTGTAAATTTCATTTCAAAAGGTGGCAGCGTTTTTGAGACATCGCCAAAAATCTGGAGCGGTTGCGTTCACGCAGAAGAAGTATCCGTCATTGGAATACACACTCTGAGAAGCGTTACGGCCATAACGCTTCTCAGATTCAAATTTTGGGGGGATAAAAAGTGATATATTTTTCCATAACTGCAGTACTTCGAAGTGAAACTTTTCTCAAAATGCATTATACTATCCAAAGCTGCTGTACTTCTTACCAAGTAAGTTATTTAATTGCCATAAATTTAAAAAAATTGTCATTATCATTATCAAACAGGTACAGACCCTTTAAAAGGTAGAACACAGGACTGGTTTTCATCAATTTTTTTTTAAGTTAGTGTCAGTCTGAAAGCTTACTGATTATGAAGAAGTTCATACCAGTACCAATCTTTCACAGAAATAATTCTGTCTGAAATATTGTCAAAGTCGAGGAAATAGATTTTTGAATACATTGATTTTAATTTCGGTTGTTTCAGTCTGAAAGCTTACTGATTATGAAGTTCATACCAGTACCAATCTTTCACAGAGATATTTCTGTCTGAAACATTGTCCAAGGCGAGGAAATAGATTTTTGAATACCTTGATTTTAATTTCGATTGTTACAATCAAAATTAAGGACAATGTGTATACATGCTGAAAAGTGTGCAAGCTTTTTTTTTTACTATTTTCTCCTGACTCGGACGACGGATTGAGTCCAAATATTCACAGGTTTGTCTTTTTACATATTGAATCACACAACGCAAGAACACTGCACTGTTAGTTTTACCAATCCTATATTTAACCTTTTCACAATTTTCTTTACAAAAATGAAACACAGTGCTACATTTTTGCAGTTTGCGTTTGTACAAAATACATGCACACTCTTTTCTGTCTAATGTTTGTTTGTTTTTTGTTTTTTTGCGGAATCCAGTTTTACACAAAATAAAAATCTTGCACATTTACAGTTTTATAAACCTTGTGCAACTCCATCACAGACCACACACATGCTTTCAACATTGCCATTTTGGTGACCACTTCTCCATAAGAAAAGTACACAAGTTCCATGTTTATTGTAAATATTTAACAGAATTGAGCGGGAATTCTGTAGTTGTTTCGAAAACTGAAAACTATTACATCACTTTATGAATTTACTTAACGAGCTTTAATACTTTCATAATGAAGATTTGTGATTTTTGAGTTCAGACAGAAGATTTTATGTGGTAAAACTACACACAACTTATCAGCATGTGTGTCAGCCTGACGTGCAGCAACACTACGCACATAAATCAGCGTGACGCAGAAGATATTTCTTTGCAGTGATTGGCTAAATACCACATCTTGCATCCCGCACCGGATAATTGTAACAAACTGAAATACGCACTGGTGATCACCAAAATGATTGCAAGCGGTCGGTGACGTCATGAGCACAAAGGCCATACTAACACAACATGAACACTTTGTACTGAACAGAAAGAAGTCTTCACAACAAAGAACTAGCTATATACATTATCAGATTTCATGTTTGAGAACAATAAATCCTACTTAACTAGCGTCTGCACACTTTAATTGTTGAGACCTGTTGCTTCTCATTGTCTGGTCTATTGTCCCATTTGTACGAGTGCCTCAATGACATTCGCACCCTGAGTAGACGGAAATGATCAACCAACCAATCAGGGTGTTCTAAGCCCTTATGAACTTTGACCTCCTGTTGTATGGAGGTTCACTGCGATTCATCTGGAACCAACTTAAGAGTTAGTTTCTGTGAGCGACGGACGACAGCTATTTCCATTTCTTTGTTTGACAGCACTGAATTGTAGACTTCAGTAGCAGACTTGATTGGCTTTCCGTCGATGTGAGTAATGATATCACCAGCTTTTACACCACCCCTGTGCATAAATGGACCAATCCAATTATCAATTTAAACATACTAGAGTACCTTGCTGATACAGTAAAAGGAAAACATTTCAGAAACAAAAAACTTACAGTGTGCTTCAACGAATATATGTGAGGTTTTCTTGGTGAAACTGAACTTGGCATCGGCCATTCTCATGAAGAAAAAAAAATATATTTACACAAAATTTAACTTTGCTTTAATACGTACATGTAAGCAGGAGATCCAACAGTGATCCTGTACACTAAGACACCATGCGTGACATTAGGAAAGTCAGCCATGCGTGACTTGAGGTCATTTAGCAGAGGTGGGGTCAAGGTCAACATGGTGATGCCAATGTAGCCTCGTTTATCGTCCTGTGGTGTGGTCTTCTTCCCGCCTGAGAACCAACGGCCGGCCAAGCCTGGTGAAGAATCTATAACCACAAAGGAAATACACAACATATTGGCCTACACAATAATCATGAAAAAATGTTGCCGTTTATTGGGCCTCATGTTACAATTTCTTCTACAGCCATTTAGGAACAACTCTGTATGAGCTAAGCCATGGTTGGGAATACAGTGGTTCTTCAGGATATTTACACCAGGCCTTGAAATTTCGCTCTTGAAGGGGCACAGCAATTTCCCCCTGGCAAGGGGCACTTCTATCAGGAAAATATCAATTTGTATTGGATCTCCGCAAAGGGCATCACAGCAAAAGCAACAGGGCACCACGGCAATTGCCGTGGGTGCCATAGGATAAATAGAGGCCCCAGCCATTGATCTGTTATTAATGCTTCATTAATTTGAATCAGAGACGCTGGAAACTGTGAATTTCGACCCTACCTTCCGATTTCAACTTCTGATTGACCTTGTCCAGGAAGTCCTGAGCATAGTCGATGGGAATAGCAAAGGAGATTCCTGATGTTACCTTCATTGTGTTTATACCTATGGCTTCTCCATCCAGATTCACTAATGGGCCACCTGAATTACCAAACTTGGAATACAAATGGGAAAAAAACAATTATTTTACAATTTACTACACATTCCCCAAAAAGCGCAAGCGCCAATAACAGGATGAACAGGAAATTATGAAGAAATCTTCAGTTTTAGATGTGGGAGGAAAAACCCCCATTGGGGGAAAACCCACGCCATCGGGTAGGGACGGAAAACCCAATCCACATTCAAGGCTCCAGTATGAGGTTGGGTTGGAACCAGGGTCCAGAGAAGTGAAGGGCAGATAAAGAAACCACTAAGCCAACTTGATTCCCATCATAAACAAGAATTTTTTTACCTAAAACCTGAATCTGAATAAGAGTAATCCAGATCTTACCCTCAAACCCTCCAACCCCCCCCCAAAAAAAATACCAAGAAAGGAGTCATCCTATGCAGTACCAAACAGACCGATCCATTAAGCCCCACCCCCTACACATATTAACCAATCACAGCATTGGCTACATCACTGCTGTGCACGTGTGCAGTACAAAGTGCGTCTCTTCAATACCACACTGCACGACATAAACATGCAAGCTATATAAGAACGTGCACACATACTTACATTTTCCAATAGGGTTTTATCGTGTCGGACTTTTGTCGGACTTTCGGTGGCGTAGCCACGGCTGTGATTGGTCAACACGTAAGGTGGGCGGGGCTTAATGGATCGGTCTATTACCCTAACTTAACATCATGTATAAAACCATGAACTCACATTGATTGCAGCGTCAGTCTGAATGTAGTTGATATCCTTATTGAGTCCAAGTTCTTTACTAGTCCGGTTCACAGTGCTCACAATACCTGCTGTGATGGTATTACTCAATGTTAGTGGGCTTCCCATTGCAATAACCCACTCACCAGGACGTAACCTAGCTGACTTACCAAGCTTCATAGCTGGTAGATTATTCTGCAGAGAAAATTCATAAAGATCGTCACGATCAGTATCAAACCATAATTGGATAAGATAGATGTTAGTATTTGCATCGGAGGAATGAATATGTGGATTTTTTCTACAGGACTCGAAAGCACTGAGTATACACTGCTTATCACACATTGATGTAAGGCAAATTGAAATTTTTATTCATTCCCCCGATGCAAATATCAACATCTCTCTAATTGTTTGCAGTATCTGCCGCTAATAATACTGGATTCAAACTCACCCCTCGTCACCGGGCGTGCTCCGTGGTCTAGTGGTTAAGACATCTGCTCTAGTCATGCCCGAGTCGTAAGTTCGAATCCCACCCGAGTTGCCTGTGGATTTTTTCCACAGGACTCGAAAGCACAGTAGTATACAGTGCTTATCACACATCGGTGTAAAGGCAAATTGAAATTTACATAATTGGATAATTCTAAACAGCAATACTAATCAATTTTGAGTAACAAAGTATATTAAATCTTAGCTTCAAAACTTCTTTGCAGTTTCAAAGAGTCTCTAAAATTCAAAGAAAATAAACTACTCGATCTTAAAGCCCTAGCTCAACATTGCTAAACTGACTGTAAGATATTTGTAATAACACCAACCTGTGAAAATGTCAGCTCATTTTGGTATTTCATTTGCGAGAAAACGGTAAAAATACATTCAGCATTTTTGTATGCATTCCTATACATGTGTAGGCAGAGTTTTTGTCTCACTGAGGCAAAAACTATTTTTGAATCTTATTTCATGTATTATTTAAAAACGATAACACTTCAGGCAGAAATATTTCAAGGAAAGTTTTCTACCAATATTATCTTTACACCATACCTTTGTATGTGTTAATCTGTGAACATTTATGTTTTTCTCCTTAAAATGTTGAGCTGGGGTTTTAAAAGATTTGTATGGGATGGTCAGAAATGTAAGAAGGCATACAATGGCTAATTAATGTATGTTACCCAAACATCAACACCTACCCCATCATTTATCTTAACTGCAGCCAAGTCGGATATAGGATCAATAGCAACCACATGGCCAGTTACTATCCGTCCACCATGGAGCTTGACCATAACAGACTGTTTACCTCCGATCTTGTTGGCAACAACATGAGCATTGGTTAGAATGAGGCCGTCTGAACTGACGATGAACCCAGAACCGTTGGAAATGGGAACCTGTTGTCCGCCCCTCATAGGGTGCCTGTTCGTTGAAAAAACAAAAACAAAACAAAAAGAGTAGAAACATAAAAAGATAGGAGCCTGTCCCCTACTAGCCCTGTTTAAAGAGGTCACCCTCACTCCTGCCACCCCCCCCCCCCAATGTGCAACATTCTCAGGCCAAGGACAATAGGTGTTTGAAGACTCATCCATAACTGTCCTGACTGGGTTGAAGGCTGTGGTGTCAAGGTGCTGTGAAACGCTCCCCCTCGATCCCTCCCCTTCTTCAGTAAGTGATCCTTTTTATCTACTCCTAGAACTATGAGGTTCGTTCCGCTATCGTCTCCACGAACCTCATAGAGTGACATGTACAAAATCCTATTTGAAACTTTCTGCCTTTCACGTTTACATGGCTACAGTTCTTTTTTGAAATCAGATCTCGCCAAAACTAGGCTCTATGTGTTCTTTCAACTCTCATCGAGCGTTGCACGAGTCCAGAAAATCCACTCCACAAACTAAAAGTTGTTAAAAAGTGATAAATTCTCACCGTAATTTAGATCCCATTAAAACAGTATTGCAACAAATATGGCGACCGGAGTTAAAATTAACTGGTACGCGGAACCAGCCCATAGGACCAGCGCACCGCATAGCAGCATACCAGTTAATTTTGCAACTCCGGTCGCCATATTTGTTGCAATACTGTTTGAATGGGATCTAAATTACGGTGAGAATTTATCACTTTTTAACAATTTTTAGTTTGCGGAGTGGATTTTCTGGACCCGTGCAACGCTCGATGAGAGTTGAAAGAACACATAGAGCCTAGTTTTGGCGAGATCTGATTTCAAAACAGAACTGTAGCCATGTAAATGTGAAGGGCAGAAAGTTTCGAATAGGATTTTGTACATGTCACTCTATGAGGTTCGTGGAGACGATCGGAACGAACCTCATAGTTCTAGGAGTACTTCTTATCTATCACTACATGAGGGTCTTTCAAATTGGAAATAAATTGTTCACTGACCCCACAACAAAACCTGGGGCGTTTACTTCAAAGTTAATGTTTTGTTTTATTTAATTAACTTAATGTTTAGGCCATTCCTTAGCTGAACTAAAAACAGTGCCAAAGCCAAGGGGAGCAGCTGCCCCCGGCCTGTGGAACATCTTTACCTCTTTACATCTGCCCCCCCCCAACTTCCCCTCCCCCTCCCTTCAAAAAAGATGCTGGCAACACCACTGGCTACAAACTAAAGCTTTTATACCTTCCATGAATCTCAATGTAAACCACCGAGGGCGCAACAATATCCACTGCGTCTGCAATAAAGTTGAACCGGTGTGAACGTGGTGGTACAAAGCCATCTCCTTCATCAACAACTTGTGCTGCTTTCACAACAGGAAAGATACTTGATTCTTCTTGGGATTGCTCCACAAAGTCTGTGCCGTTGTCAAAGTCACCTTCTTGTTGAAAATCGTTCAAGGAGGAGGAATTTTTAAGGTCTTCTGCCTCTCTAAGGGCCTGTAGTTTCCGTCGTTTCTTATCCCGTCGTGGTTCAAATCGGGCACCTGGCAGTGCGTGAACATAGGGCGACAAACACATCAGGAAACAAAAAAGTGCTGTGCCTTGAAATATTCTCTTGAAAAATAACCTTCGATTTGCATCCATCTTTTCTTGTGAGATGGTCCTGCGTATTGATGTCTGGGGTTTCACTGTTTGGAGAATGTGTCGATGGACGGAAAATACATTAACTTTTCTTTGAAATGTTGACTGAGTCTGAGATAGCAAAAATCTTCTTGCCATGGAGGCCGCCATCTTGAAACAGAATTATCCGAAAAAGCAGGTGCCTTTCGCTTTGCTTTCTCATAAAGCCTACTGTACTTATGATTGAGCTGGGACCCAGACCAACGTCTACCGACGGCTGTTTTATGTCAGATAGTAAAAATGGCGGCTATTTTAACCTCGCAAAGTAAATCGAGTCTTGAGATCTCAAATCTATCTATAGATTTGCCGAATGTCAAACGAGATTTGTTACACAGCATAGCAGAATGTTCGCAACGGGGCCTTACTCAAAGTGTAAAATGGTAAGAATTATTTGTCCACATTTTGGCACTTTTATAATCCGTAATAGTACTGTAATAATTTTAATAGGCTCAGTTAGCTCCAGTTAGCTAGCACCTTGCCATGGGTGGGAAGCGGTCTAGGTACAGTAGCCCAGTTTCCGGACAGTGACTTTAAAAAAAATTAATGTTACTTAATACTTGTATAAAGTAGGGCCTAGCGTTATGAAAAACAAACTTACAATCATTTTAGAAGTTAACAACAACATCTCAGTTTTCTATCAGGTGAAGTACAGACTACACTAGACCCAGTAACTGGGGCGCTGTACTCCTTTTTAAAGATTTTTGACATTATCTGTCGACAGATAATGTCAAAAATCTCAAAAAAGGAGTACAGCGCCCCAGTGGATGCTGGTCATCTTGCCCCCAAACACTCTCGCCCCCAACAATCTCGCCCCCAAACAATCTCGCCCCCAGCCTTTGACAATCTCGCCCCCTGACAATCTCGCCCCCAAACAAAGTCGCCCCCTGATGATGACTGGAAGTTCTGATGACTTACGGTGTAAACTTAGAAATTAATTGATGGGAGATGTTGTCGCAATGCTGTCAAAAACTTGTATGATATTTTGTCAGAAAAGTATCGGCTTATAATCATCCACTGAACGAAGTTTGAGAAGGGTATTGAAAAATCACAACAAAGAAGTGTGAAATGCTCTGCAACTAATAACCACCGTCCCATTGATCTCTTCCACGGCGGCGGACTATAGTTTGCGATCGATCGATTTCGGTAATCAGTGAATCAAATCAAAGTGGCATTTTTCAATGTGCACCCCAGCTTGTCAGGTGACACGTTCAATGACTGACAGTTTGATTTTGTCTCCACGAAATGCCCCTGATTGCATTAAAAAATTATTTTTATTCAAGAGTGAGAGACAATTTTCAATAAGAAATCACAGAACATCTTAACAACAACATGTACCATTCCTTACTACGAGGGAGATCATTCACATATTCTTTGTTTTTTAATTTACGCATTTTCCTTTATTTTCGAAATCGACTTTAAGTGAACACTTTATTAACTTCATTATGGTTAAAAAGGCGACTTTTCCAATTTTTTCTTCAGATTGTCAGGGGGCGACTTTGTTTGGGGGCGAGATTGTCAGGGGGCGAGATTGTCAAAGGCTGGGGGCGAGATTGTTTGGGGGCGAGATTGTTGGGGGCGAGTTTGTTGGGGGCGAGAGTGTTTGGGGGCGAGATGACCGGCCTCCCGCCCCAGTTACTGGGTCTAAGACTACACTAGACCTGACCCAGTAACCAGGTAACTGGGGCGCTGTACTCCTTTTTTTCTGAGATTTTGACATTATCGGTCATGCTATATATAATTTATAAATAATTACTGAACTGTGAAGTTGTAGTACTAGTAGTACTATTTAGTAATAGTAGCCTAGGCCTACTACGAACTTCAAGTAATTATAGCACGACCGATAATGTCAAAATCTCAAAAAAAGGAGTGCAGTGCCCCAACGCCCCTTACTTGTTCTCGACTACATGTACATTGTACTTACTTCTGTTTTTCTAGTGCTACTATCTACAGTCCTATCAAAATTAAAGGAAAAATAGTCGGACTCGTACACTACTTTTAGTACTACATGAACTACTAGTACTAGTACTACATGTATAGTAGGCCTAATACTATACTAAATACAGTATACATGGTATATGAATCCGTTTTAATTATACTTTTTTTTTATATAGGCTTACTAAAAAATACTAATCTAACATTACAACAGTAACATTATACATAAATAAACATGCTAAAAAGTAACTGTTTAGTGTTAGGCTACATGACATTTATTTCACAGTTGATTTAATTTTAGTGAAAAAATGACGGTCAGATTTGACATCTTTATTTTACCCTCTGTTTAGTGTGTGTGTTAGTGTTACCAACGTCAAAAGAAAAATTGTACAATTTAACGTTAATGATTAAAAAAAGTAATTTGAAGATATTATGGACAGTTTGCCTTATCAGGTTTTCTTTTAAGTTTTAGTAAAAACTTTCAGCTGGGAAACCGAATAGCACCCTCTTTGACGCGTACATGACTAGTTTTAAGTTACCAAGTTTTTCGTCCACATCCTGATAGTGATCTAGGCCCTACAATGTACTTGTAGCTGAGACTGAGAGGAAACAGATCCCAATAGCAATACAACCAAAATGCTCTGGATTCCATTCTCCATGGGTCCTTTTTTAAGAATGGTTAAAGGTCCTGAATAGAAATTCTTCAAATTTACTTTTATTAAAAGAGAATTACTTTGAAAGGCAAAATCTGTTAGCTTTTATTGAAATATTTGAAATCGAATTGTGGCCGGAAAGCACATGTCTTTTTCCGAGTGGTGTTCAGGGAATCCTTGAGTGCCTGGTTTTCCAGTACTGACCACCGTGGACAGAACCCTGTCGAGTTATAATTAGGCCTACATAATTAATGTTACAAAAGAGTGTCAGAGCAGGAAACCAGACTAAAATAACCGGTCTTAAAGAGCTCCAGCCATGTCTTTATCAGCCGTTTAATAACAGGTAAACACAGTCATGTGACCACCTTTCAGCCAATAGGAATGCTTAAACTGTCTGGGGTATTTATGGATATTAATAGTACTGCTAGTAATGTAAGTGTTTGCCTAGTAGTATACAAACACTGAGTGACTCAGAGTGCAATGGGAGGAATATTATCGCGAGGTAAAATTTGGACTGTTCCATTTTATGAGGCGAAGCCGAGTGAAATGGAACAGTCCAAATTTTACCTTGCGATAATATTCCTCCCATTTCACGAGTTAAAGTCACTCAATATTTGTTTTATATACCTGATTATAGATCCTTGTCATTTGAATTTTTCACCATAAACACAAAATCAAATAAATACGGTTCCTGAACCACCCAATGAACCACCCACCACTCTGAAATTCTGAAACAACTTCTAAACAACGTGGACAACTCCATGTAGACACAGACGCGCTATTTTCCGTACTCCACGCGCGCCTGACAACAAATTTATCTTCATGCAAACTTGACGCGCGCAGCTTTACGACCTTTTGCACAGGTGCTTTTTTGTTTTAGCATCGGCGCTCTATGGCTCAAAATCATTGGGAACGAGGATGACCCTAACCGTTCAATAGTAAATACTATTCCCCTAGGGCAAATAGGACTTTTGGATCACCGACACTGATGGGAATAATATTGAATGTCATGTGATGTAGTTTCCACCAATCGAATGACAAGGATCTGTGTGGCAGTTATAATAAATATTACTAGTAAATAGCATTTTGTTAGTACTTTTGAGCGCAAAGTAGATCTGATCCGCGCAGGTTTTTAACAGATTGATCACTGTCTAAAATTATACATGCGTCAATTGTAATGCAGTGTGATTCACACATGATGCACCATCCAGAGGGATGGACATGGAGTTAGTTAAACATTTGATAAATACCTTACCATCTTTCATGTCAGTTGTAGGGATGGTTCTACTTTGATTTAAACAGAAACCTTACCCCTTTTTTTTGGTAATCATTCATGTTATTGTTCCAGGTGTGCTGAGTTGTCCTATGCACTTAAGTCCGTCAAACCATCTCCAACTACTTCACAAAATCAACTACAAGAGGTTTGTAATTTTTAAAAATAATTTCAAAGTATCTAAAGTAGTATGAGTTTTATTAAGGGAATAAAGGTGTGATGAAGAGGTTTTTAACTATTGTTTAAAACCGATGAGGGGCCTGGTGGCCGATAATTGCCCGAGCCAAGGCGAGGGCAATTATCGGCCACCAGGCCCCTCAGAGGTTTTAAACAATAGTTAAAAACCGATTCATCACAACTTTATTCCCGATCATAAATGCCTTTCTGTCAAAAACATGCAAAAACCTTCAAAAATTGGGAACAAATCTGACAGTTTCTCAGCTCGACTCTGCGTTAAATTTCTATCCATATTTACGGGCCAATTCCTTGAACGGAATGTTGATCTTCATGTCTCTGCAGCTGTTATAGGCACTTGATGCCCTCTCGGCCAATCAGAAACCCAACAGCTGGAAACACGTATACTTTATTCTGATACAGGGGATATATTTTTCGTTCGCAAGCTAGCTGGTTTTAAACAATTTTTACCGTGTTTATATCGCCCGTTTAAACATGGCCACGTGATGCCCTCTCGGCCAATCAGAATAGATAAACTGTCTCAGGTATTTATGAATGTTAATTAATTAACAGATCTTTGCAGAGTCTGCGCACTGAGCACCGTTTGCTCTGTGTTTCTTTAATTTTCAACTTGTGTGGAGCTGGCCTCCTGTCTTAAAGTTTATTGTTTAATGTTGAATGTTTTTGCCTTTTCATGTACATTCTTAAATTTTTTGTAAAAACACATCCAATTTGGCCTTTGGGCTACGATTGATGTTTGTTTAAAATAAAAACTATCAAATTTCTCACAGACTTTACAAATAATCATTCATTGGCCAATATTGTAACTCGTCAAAGAGTTATTTTGAAGCAGACACAGAACAACCAGCCCCCCAAAATATCATCGTTCATTATCCTAATTTTGTATTCTTTTTTTATTACAGGACTTTCTTGCAGAGTTTGATCAGTACACATTAGCAAAGTCTTACTTTGACCTCAAGGAATATGACCGAGCAGCCTACTTTGTTGACAAATGTCAGAGCCAAAAGGCCTACTTTCTTCATGTCTACGCTCGATACTTGGTATGTCTGAGACCCTCAAATTTTGGTTTCTTATCGGATCCAGAAACAATGACTTTGCAGTCTTTGTTCTTGGTCGTTGCTACAAATCAAGCTTAAAGGCAAAGTATACCTTTGGTTTTTGGAACCGTACATTTGCCTTAATGCTATATAATTGTAGATATATGCCATAAAACTAACCTGTGTAAATTTCAGTTCAAAAGGTGGCAGCGTTTTTTAGATATCACCAAAAATCTGGAGCGGTTGTGTTCACGCAGAAGAAGTATCCGTCATTGAAATACACATTCTGAGAAGCGTTACGGCCATAACGCTTCTCAGATTCAAATTTTTGGGGGATAAAAAGTGATGTATTTTTCCATAACTGCAGTACTTCGAAGTGAAACGTTTCTCAAAATGCATTATACTATCGAAAGCTGCTGTACTTCTTACCAAGTGAGTTATTATTGCCACAAATTTTCAGAGTCATTACCAAACGTATGCAGACCCTTTAACTTTATATTCTAAATGATAGGCCTATAAGTGAGGTTTTTACTGCCTCTAAAGACTGCAATCAAAGTGCAAGTTTGGCCGCCTACTTTGACCAATCGGCTAAAAGAACAATTGCACAGTTGACAGTTTATATCAAAATCCTTCTCTATTAAGATTCTGCCCTTGGTTATGTCTGAGTGCACAGCCGCCCATCCATTGTGCCTGGGCGTTGAGATTTCAGTTCTGAAGGATTCTGATGGCATGTGGAAATGATTCTGTCCGAAATGCCATGGAAGAAATGTTTTTATTTTTTTAAATCGTTGATTTGATTTACTCTCAGGGAGGTGAGAAGAAGAAATATGACGAAGTGGCAGATCTGACAGGTCCTATTCAATACAAGACAATGAAGAACGAGACGCTAAAAGCACTCAGGATCGACCTGAGTAAGAAATACTCGGAAGGCGTGTTAGATGGCTTCTGTCTGTATCTGTGAGTAGCTAATCTCAACTCTGAGACCTCAAAGAACCAACCCAAGACTTCCCCCACTTCTCCAGTGTGCAAGAAATTTCTACCTGTGCACTAATCCGAGCAGCTTGTCCATTGTGGTTTGCACCACCACAGCTACATGTGTTGTCGCCGCACGCGAGCGTCAACGCACACGCACTGTGAATCCTCCATGCTGATTGGTACCTGACGCGCGATTGTCGCGTCGCGCGCGCGCGTGCGGCAGCCATAGCTGTGGCGGTGTAAACCACCATGAACGAGCTGCTCTGATTAGTGTGTACACCATGTTACCGTGTTTACAACAAGAGTGACCTGGTACATTCCAAGGTATTCCTGGCAGGCAAGGTACTACATACGTCATATGAGAAATGTTTTATTTTGTACGTAAATAACCACATAAATTGTAAACCGGCATTCTCCCTTAACAGTGGTCTGCTGGCCAAATGCTAGTTAGAACAACTGAGGACCAGTCAAAATTCTCTGCAAGTGGTCCGGCTGGCTAGTTCAGTGTTGAAACATGCCCCTATGAAATATGCATTAGTTACAAACCTAGTGGACTATTGAAAGCCAACTGGTCTTGCTGGCTACTCACTGAAACAGGTTTGAGAAATTGTCCCTTTCTTCACATCTAAAGTACCGTGCAATTTTCAGAAAACGTAGGATTTTGTGTTTTTTCGCCATCGAGCTGCATGCAGATCGTACCTGCAGAAAGTCCAGTCTCTTTGGCTCTTTTGTAAACCAGTGATGTCACTGGTCACATGGTCTATTAGCATGACTCCAAGCGTGTGATCCTAGTACCACGCTGTTAGCCCCCCCCCCACACCCATTATCCCTTTTAAGACTGTTGGGGAAATACACTAACTCCTGTAGTTTTTTTGTTATGGTAGGTACGGGGTGATTTTAAAGAAGTTGGAGTTGATGAAAGAAGCAGAGAGCGTACTGGTGGAGGCAGTCAGAGTAGAACCGTACCACTGGGGCTCTTGGGTGGAGCTGACGAGTCTAGTGACTGACAAAGACAAGGTGTGACTGGTGTCTGCTGCCACTCCAAAATCTAACCACTACAACAATCGTTTTGTTATTTGTGTGCTTTTTTGCCCATACGCCGATGTTTGTGTTAAGCACTGTATACTCCACACTGTCCCAAGTCCTGTGAAAACAAACAAATCCACAGGCATATTCCTCGGATGGGATTCGAATCCACGACCCCGTCATTCTAGAGCAGATGTCTTACCAACTAGATGTCTTACCATTGCCCAGCAACTAGAGGCAGTTCGAATCCTATTAGCAGCGGGTACCGCAACCATTATAATGGATGTATTATTTTTTACTATAATTTTTTTCTTAAATCCCCGATGCAAAAATTTACATCTATTATAATCGTTTTGTTGTTTGATTATTTCTAAACTCTTGCACATGTTTATTTGTAGATTTGTTTATACTTACAGCACTTTATGGTCAATCTGCTATAATTCTAAAGCGACTGTCACCATGATGCTGTGTTTGTCTTAGAAATAAAAGTGCCGATGAATATATTCACATTTTCAACTTTTTTCAATATTAAATAAGTAGATTAGGCCGCTGGTTGCAGGTTCAAATCCTGCTCCAGTCAATTTTTCTTGGTAAGCCGGTGGTCGCAGTTTCAAATCCTGCTCCAGTCAATTTTTCTTTGTTCACCCCCAAGTTAAATAGATTTCAAAGAAACTTACTGTCGTTGTATTTCTGTCTCCCTCCAGCTAAACTCTCTTACGCTACCGGATCTCTGGATCAAAGAGTTCTTCATTGCCAAGACGTATCTGGAGCTGCAACTCAACGACGAAGCACTGAAAAAATACACAGCACTCGGTGACGCAGGGTTTAAAGACAGTACTTATGTGATCTCACAGATTGCGCTTGCCCACCACTATGTCAGAGGTCAGATTTCTTGTTTTGTTTTACGACACACACAAAACAAAAAAACATGACCTTCGCCCATCAGCCTCTTTGTCGTCTTGGTGAATTTTGTAAAGTTTCCTTTTGACTAGAGTTGTGATTTTTTTTCCCCTTCTTCTCCAGACATGAATCGAGCTGTGGAACTATTTGGTCAGTTACAGAAAGTGGATCCCTACCGCCTGGAGAATATGGACATCTACTCAGATCTATTATATGTGAAGGTAGGGAAACATGTTTTTCAGCCTCGATATTAGTCTGCCGCTCAAAACCTTTTAACTGTGTGTTCATATTGGTAAGTTTCTGTGTGTTCATATTGGTAAGGTGGGCAAGTGTGTGTGTTTTTGTCACTTAACTACTTTATACTATAGGCTTTTAGTTACCACTTTCACCATATTTTGTTACCTTTAATGCATAAGAACACCAAAAAGCGACATGTGGTGCAAAAGGGACGCCCCGAACAGGCACCCAGGCCCATTAACTGGAGACCGATGTTCACACATCAAAACCAGAAAGCCAAAAATAAAGACAAAACAAACACAACAAGCGAACCACATGGGGGGAAAACAAAAGAAAACAAAAAACCAACCTAAGAAAACATTAAAACATTAAGACAGCAAAACTTCATAACAACTCGAAAGCTACGTAAAAAGGAACAAACATATTGGGGATAGAAGGGACAAACCATAGTTTGTCACATACTCATATTTTATGTACTGTGCCTGTAAATACTTATGTACATTTATATAATTGCTTTTGTCGGTACGAAAGTTCTTTTTCTTTTGAATACATTTTAAATTGGTACCCTCAAAGAAAAAAGATTCCGGCGATTCCGCCTAAAGAATCCCGCCAGGGGGATGGGACAAAGGAAAAGAATCCCGGCGGCAACTGGTTTTAAGATATCTTTCGTCTTCTTCAATCTAAACTTCTTCTTTCTCTACTTTTTTTTTCGGGGGGGCAGGAAATGAAGGCAGAGCTGAGTTTCTTAGCACATCATGTTTGCGAAGTAGACAAGTACAGAGTTGAAACCTGTTGTGTTATTGGTAAGTAATCTAAATAAACACTTCACATCGGCAGACATCGGAGTACACTGGTAACCCACACAATGAGCTTAATTTATGCCACAGGTAGCTAGATACCAGCCGTTGTGCGTCTGGACCCATGCATGCAGATACGGATATACACTCAGAGATCGAGGTAAAGAATGAACAGACTAGTGTTCAGCACATCACAACGGCAGCGCTGTATAATGGTTTGCAGTGCTGACATGATTAAATCAGTACTTTTCCCGTAAAACATTGTCAACAGTTCAAGCATAGCAATAAGAACGTGTGTTGAATTCTATTTGTTTTCCTTCTTAATTTGAAGACACAGTTTTATGTTGCAAATGTGTTATTTATGTTGAATTCTGATTTTTGTTTCATGACTTCCGTGAAATTCCATGCAATTTGTCCGAATCCGTGCTCTATACTTATTTCCGCGTTTCCGGAAAATTTCTTAAGTCAGCATCGGTAAACTGATGTATTGTTAAAAGCTGTTCAGTAATTTTGCATTTGTTAAAAGACCTGCCATAACTGACTTTTATTTATTTCAAGATGCTTAAATTTTTACTGATCCCCTTCTAACCCTCAACAATACCGTCCCATGGTTTTACCCAACTCTTTTTCTCGTGTCTTCTTTTCAGGTAACTATTACTCCTTAAGGTCCCAACATGAGAAAGCCGTGTTGTATTTCCAGCGGGCTTTAAAGCTCAATCCACATTATCTATCAGCATGGACTCTCATGGGTCATGAGTATATGGAGATGAAGAATACACCAGCCGCTATTGAGGCATACAGACAAGCTATTGGTAGGTTTATATCTTCATTATCATGAGCTATCAGGTCACCTTGCTACAGTACCAAGCGCTTTCAATGATTCTCAAGGATTCTGTTTGAGAGTTTGATTACTGATTTCTTTTTTTTTACAGAATTGAACAAGAGGGACTTCCGAGCATGGTACTGTCTAGGACAGACTTACGAGATATTACGCATGCCACTTTACAGTTTGTATTACTACAGACAGGCACAACAAGTCAGGTAACTAGACAAGTCGTAAAGGCCACAATATTCAAGTTGTCAAACTTCACTGTTTAAATTATGATTCTTGAATTCAAAGTTATAACAGGATCTCTTTCTTCACTGCTCTTCAGAATGTTAGTGAAGAAATCAATTTGATCAATTTCAGTTAAAATTCAGTCTTTTCATTTACATGTATAACATTTGACATGGTTCTTTTGCTTGGTACATAATCTCTGTCAAACAGGCCGTATTTTTAACAACGATATTAATTCCATTTTGAAAGTACACAAATATTTCAAAACATTAAAAATACAAATGTTCCCAGCAAATATCTTACACTGATTACATGTACATTGTAAAACTCAATAAAAAAAACACTCAAAGGTTGTATATTAACTGCTTTATTAGAAATCTAATTGCATCTGGTTTACCACACTATTTCTATGGTTTGACCTCCCGATCTACCTCCAAAGGGCGCCCTCTTGCTGTAAAAAAAATAAGGCTTCATGATTCATTGTTATTTCTTCTTAGACCCAATGATTCTCGGATGTTAGTCGCTCTTGGCGAAAGCTACGAGAAACTCGAGAAAATCCAAGAGGCTAAGAAGTGTTACTGGCGAGCGTATTCTGTTGGTGACATAGAAGGGACGGCTTTGATTAAGTTAGCGAAACTCCACGAAAATCAAGGGGAAGGCGAAAAGGCAGCAACATTCTATACGAAATATGTTGAGCAGGCAGAGGCCATGGGGGTAAGCCAAACATTCTTTGCCTCAAAACATGGTAATACCTAAATCTGATAATTGTTCGTGTAACTCTTGTTTGAAGAATATGTCTTTTGTTTGCTTGTTGATTTCTTGATCTCTTCCCATCTCAAGCTCTGTGTGCTTGGATGTGCCTCTGTTTTCAATTGTTATTGTTTTCTATTCCCCACTATTGCTAGACTGCCTGTTTGTGTTTATCCCTTAATATTGTTAACTCATGTTGCAAATCTGTTCTTGATCTTTGCATTATGGAAATATTGAATTTTTTTTTTTTGATATTGAATTGAATTTGGTGTGAATAATCGAAAAATTTGCAATAAGTTTAACTGTTTGAATATTTACTAATAAATCACAAGGGAAACTGGGTAAATTTAATTCAATTTCCGGGTGAGCAAAATAAAAAACATTGACTAGAACGGGACTTTGAACCTGGGAACTCCAGATTAACGTGTGCTCTACCAACAGAGCTATCTAGCCCTATGATGGCGGTCTCCCTGTTTTGTCGATATCTTTGTTCGGGGGGTGCCAGTCAGAAGCCAATCAACCTAAAACTGCCGTATAACCTGGGGTCGATTTCACAAAGCACTAAGGTTCATCTTAAGATGAGTTGTCAGTATTACCATAGTGATTTGTATTGTGACATCACACTTTTGCTGAGCAATTAAGAGTGAATTGCACTTAAGATCAATCTTAACTCTTTGTGAAATCGAGCCCAGGGGTCACACCCAAGTTTACGATACAACCTAGGAAGTTCCAGCACAGGGATGTTCTTGTTATGACTTAGTTCTGATATAAAATATTTGTAAAGGGTCCTACGTTTCAAAAACTTGGATTTGATTATTTAAAAGCTGAACATTTTCAATATTGTAAACTCTCCTGTCTTTTTATTTAGTGACTTTATTCATACTTTAATTCCACATCTGCATTTTAACAATATATTTATGGATGCTTTAGTTGTAAATGTTTAATTTTGTATTTGTTACGTTAAACTGTGATTAACAATGCTGTGTATGTGGCTTGGGTGCTTTATGAATTATTTGCTTATTTGTACAACGTTTTGTGTTTCTTGACTGGTTTTCTCACGGTACGTTTGTTCTTGTCTCCTGATTCTAGACCGGCATGATTGAAGAGCAATGCGACGCGTATCGATTCTTAGCAAACTATCACCTCAAGAAGCGTAATTTTGAAGAAGCCAGCAACTATGCTCATAAATGCTGTGAATACAACGAGGTAAGTGCGCCTCAAAGAAGTTTAGATGACAAGAAATAATTGAAATCTGAAAATGTAGATGTTATAAGATACTTTGTCCTGAACGGTTTCAAACAGTGTATTAATCCAATGTTTCTGTTACCTTTCTAGGTTCGGCCAGAAGCCATATTTGAATATGTGATAATTTTAATAAGGGAATTAAAGAGTGGTGACCATCTGACCGAGGGCTTAAACGACTGCTTAAGACCGGCAGGGTCTTGGATGTGTGAAAAAGGACCTAGCCGAAGGCGTGGTTTTTTATCACACAGCCACGACCCTGCAAAGTTTTTGGTAAAAATGATAATAATGTAGGAAAATCCGTGAAACTTTTGTTTTGTCAATTGCTGCCACGTCCTCGGGCTCCATTTCGCGAAGGGGCCAAATTGCACGCGACGCTCAACGGTTGCGCGTACACGCGCACACTAATAGACTTACTAAATGAGAACTGGTATTTATTGCGCTATGCATAAATTAGCACCAGCAGAAGCTAGTGCGCCAACACGCATATGGCTATAATTAGCGCAGAATGCGCCTTTGGAGCTCCAAGTATGCCTTTATCAGCTGTTTAAAACTGGTCTAATACAGTCATGTGACCACCTTTCAACCAATAGGACTTCTCAAATCGTCCCAAACTGTCTGGGGTATTTATAAATTGACATTTGTAACTTTCTTCATTGTAAGATAAGTTTCTTTATCACAATATTGAATGGATTTACTACTCTTCCCAAAACAATATCCTGAAGACCCCCATAAACGTGGCTTGGAATTGTTTCCATAATGTCCAAGTTTCTGAAATGATTTTAATAATCCTAGATGAAATTGAAAAGCATTTTGTCATTATTTCCAGACGAGAGAAGAAGGCAAGTCCATTCAGACTGAGATTTCCCAGCTCCGTGCCAGTGAAGAAGACTCATCCACTAATGTCAATAGAGGGGGTGATATTGGATCTATCACACGACCCTCTCAAAACATCAGTGATCATCCGGAGCTGTCTGGGCAGCTGTCACCCATGAATCTGGCATTTACTCCATGATCAGCGCAATTGTTCCTCCATCCTTGTTAGTTTGGGGCATTCACGTCGGCTTAGTGGTTTCTTTCCCTGCCTTTTTATTGGTTATTGTGCAGTGGTTTTTGTGTAATCCCCTTTTTTGTGTAAGCCCTGTGTCCTTTTGTTCCAAGAGGAGGATTACGAGACATTGGGAGGCTTCCACCATTGTTTATTCATTGTATTTTGACTCAATGGAGGTATGTCACAGTGAACCTTCGTCACAGAGAATCTTTGTTCTCTTGGCTTCGTCAAGTCAAAGTTTCTTTGAGCAGTACTCTCAAAGAAAAATTATTCCAGCAATTCCGTGAAAATAATCCCGTCTGGCTGGCAGGAAAAAATGAAAGATTCCCAGTGACAACTGGTTCAAAACCTAAATAAAATCACAGGTTATGGCAATGTTTTAAAAAATTACAAAATCCCTTGAAAACCTTGGAAAAATTACTTGTCATAGTCCAAGTCAAACCTCAGGGTACGATCAATAGTTGTAAAAAAAAAATGGAAGGATTACTTCAGTTATGTTGAAATTTTTAACTTTTTTCAACTCTGTAAAATCATGCTAAATATTTACCAGTCCCAAAATACATTAATACAGCTTACAAATAAAACAGACAGGTTGTACGAACACATCGTTGTATTCATTTTGTTTATTGCCATGGCGAATGGACGGCATACAGTAAATTTGGTTGGACAATAACTAGTTGGTTAATGTTGTTTAAACATACTTTATTAGTCTGAATAAATTCAATTTGAAGGCACAATGAGTCCAAGCCTGAGGAAACCAAGACCGTTCTGATTGACTTTGCTCAATCACCTTGTAGAGTGACTGTAGTTTCCATCTGGAAGGAGACTGGAATCTTACGATCCAAAATGCTACGTAAAGGTAATATTGGCTAGTAAGCACACTTCTTGAAAGCCTGCGGGCAGCATTAGTAATTGTCAAAGACCAGGGGCCAATTTCATAGAGCCGCTGAAGCACAAAAAGTAGCTAATCCCAACAAAATTATGCTTACCAGAATAAGGTTACCAGCCAAACTACCATGTCCCATGTACAATTTGTGACTTGTAACCTGCTCATTTCTGCTCAGCAGAAAATTATTCAGCAATATTTTCTGCTTAAGCGGCTCTATGGGGCCAAATTTCATAGAGCCGCCAAAGCAGACAATTGTGCTTAGTCATTTTCTGCTAGGCAAAAGTAAGCAGGATACCAGTCACAGACTGTACATGTGACATGCTATTTTGTTGAGTGCTTAAGCAGCTCTATGAAATTGGGCCTGGTATGCTCACTTTATGTGAGCCAAAATGTACATGAAATAACAAACCTGTGAAAGTTTATGCTCAATTGGTCATAGGAGTCATGGTAAAATAGTGAAAAAAAAACTATCTTCTATGTTTTCACTAGATTCGAACGCCGGGTTTGGGACTTGCGAGATCACAAACTACAGCGTTTGAGGTGGAAATATTTCAAGAGAAGTTTTCCACCATGACAGTCTTTATGCCTTGTGAGTTACAATTTACGTTTTCAATTGCCAATGTTGTGAACACCCTTAAAAGCAGATGTACAAATCTTGGTCTCGGTTTAAACAGACAAGATGAAATACATTTACATGTACAGTTCTTTTGTTTGTGTAAATAATACTATTTGTATACATGCACAAGAAATAAACCAAATGTTTCTTAATATCTTTGGACTCGTCATTGTGATTTGTACACAAACATGGACGGAGGTCAGTTAACATATGTATTAAATTTACAAAGACTATAAAATTAATAATTCCATACTGCTCAAACTATTCACATGCTTGGTTAGAAATCCACTATTTAATTTTTTTTTATATATTTATATATATATGTATATGATATATAGCTTACATATTTACACTTTACAAAATCAAACGGAAGCCTTACTCCCAACAAAAATGCATGTCAGTTTGACTGGACGGAATTTGAGAAACCAATGCTACTGAATAATCAAAGTTGATAGAATTCACTGTTGGACACTACTGAATTATGTTGGATGGCACAATCTGTAGTGTGTGCAGATGAACACGTACGATTACAATGCGTTATTTAAATCCTTGGTGGTAGTTTTAGAGGGTCGCAACTTCTTATTTCTGGCTCATGGAATCTACTCAAGCGATTGGCTCTAGATAAAGCGTAGTCTCACATTTACTGATGCTGTGTGATATTTTGTATTATAACACCTCTTCCTTTGAATCTGTCTGTTGATTGGCGGAAAGTGTGTCACGTGGTGTGTATTTTTACTCTTGCAATGCACACCAACCAAAAGAACTATTAAATGGTACTATCCAACGATAGCCTAGCAACCGATGTACTATCGAGTGGATACCCTGGTACCCTGACTGCATTGACTTCAAGTGTTGATTTAAATGAGCTGTGTGACAACCTCAAACAGGGTGAAACGATCAAATAATACGTGCATTTGAAATACGATATGAGAACGAAGGTAATAATATTAGTCTGGTACCCCTCTTTCTTTTTTTCAAGATTTCATGTCAGATTTTATACAGTTGTTTGAAGATTGATTACTACATACGCACAGTTGTTTAACGAATATTACAACAAAAATGGATGACATTGAGGTGTTATAAAACAAATATTGACTGCTTTATCTCGTGGCATAGTAAAACTAGTCACTCTCGGTGATCCCCGGAGCCGCCTATCTTCCCTCGGCTCCGCCTCGGGAAGATAGGCTGCTCCGTGGATTACCTCAAGTGACTAGTTTTACTATGCCACTCGAAGCAGTCAATATTTGTATACTGGTAAGCTATTTTAGTTTCAGTTGGGTGTGGCATCTTATATGTATTGACCCAAATCACCTGATGTCATCATCACAAGTAATCTTGTGGGAGATGATTTCCCCGTGTGTTAACAGAGTGTGTAGTGCGCATTTCAGGCTAAGCGGCTTTTACAGCCTTACCGTATTTTTATGTGCAATTTGACTCCTCAAAATGAGCAGCGTGGCAGACTGTGGCCGTGTGTGACGACGATGCAAGGGGTCAATGGACGACCGTCATTTTTCCTTCTCTTTTTGACGCTGGTCTTGCGTGTATCAGACTTTTTTGTTCTGGGTAGCCTAGCCATGCTATCTCATGCTATGATGAGCTACTTCAGTTTTAGTTAGGTGTGGTGTTTTATGTATCGATAGACTTCTTAGCTCTAAGTTGGGGAAACTCATGTGAATGAACTTCTTCGTCCTTGGTGGGCGGGGTATCTCATGTGTTAATGAACTTCTTTGTCCTTGGCGGGCGGGGTATCTCATGTATTAATGAACTCCTTCGTCCTTGGTGGGCGGGGTATCTCATGTGTTAATGAACTTCTTTGTCCTTGGCGGGCGGGGTATCTCATGTATTAATGAACTCCTTCGTCCTTGGTGGGCGGGGTATCTCATGTGTTAATGAACTTCTTCGTCCTTGGTGGGCGGGGTATCTCATGTATTAATGAACTCCTTCGTCCTTGGTGGGCGGGGTATCTCATGTGTTAATGAACTTCTTTGTCCTTGGTGGGCGGGGTATTTGAAGAGGCTTCTTGGGATTGAGCTGGATATCGTGAATGGGAGAATCAGGAAGAGGTACGAGGCGTTGATGATTGGAGCTACCATTGCTTGATGACGACCCATTTACAGCCATGGTGTTGAGGCTTGGTGCACTGACATAGCGTGGCGCCTCCCTCGTCTCACCTCCTTTCTTTTTCTGTTATACAAGAAAAACAAAATCATTTTTGTTTTATGTGTTGTTGGCTTCAGATTCAAAAATTTCTAAACTATGAAAACAAAAAAATCTGCATTCGATGACATACCAAATCAACGGTCGGTTGATCAGGAATTTTCGTTATTTATTTATTTATTTATTTTTTGGGGGGGGGCGTTTTACTTACTTTCAGAAGGCATTTATGTTTTATTTTCAGAAGGTGCTCTGAATCATACACCAAAAACCAATCCAACCTGCATAACAAACTCACCGGAAAACAGCACCGTTTTGTGTAAACGACGACCACATGTAGCGCAACGTAAAAACTCATTTGCAGTTTTTGAAAAAAAATTGTAAAGAGCCTTGCTATTTTCTCTCCTTAGCGTGGTCAAGGCAATTCCTTTTGTGTACACACTGTTAAAACACCTGCGAGCTGTGCATTGAACAGAGGCCTCTACCGCCATGGGGAAAAAACTTGTTGGACAAGCTTGACAAGGTCTTTTAGTCTGTTGTACATGTACATTAAACGCTATGGAAAAAGGTACGCGACAGAAACTGGTATCATGTGCTATTGGCAAAGTTCGGCAGAAACACGACGTTTGAAAACCACTGCCGAGCCAATGCCTGCGCTATTGCCAAACTCAAACAATTTGAATTCGACACGGCAAGAGCGCGACATTTGAAACGGGCCTCAGATACTATCTGCTCTTTTGAGAACCAACACACAACCGATATTTCCTCGATGTTACTGCAATAATAGATTGGACATGTTGGATACAAACCTTGTCTAGTATCACACCTTGCCTTAACCCAATCAGCCCAATATTGTATTGACATGCAGCCTGTGGTGCCCACACTGTTTGACCACTCAAGCGTGAACCACACATTCTCGGGCTTGAGTGCAGTTTTGTGTGTGACCTTGGCCGACTAAAGTCGCCATTGGGGCTCAAGCAGGGTATGGTACACAGTCGACTAAAGTCACCTTTGGGGCTCAAGCAGGGTATGGTGCACAGTCGACTATAGTCACCATTGGGGCTCAAGCAGGGTATGGTACACAGTCGACTAAAGTCACCTTTGGGGCTCAAGCAGGGTATGGTGCACAGTCGACTAAAGTCGCCATTGGGGCTCAAGCAGGGTATGGTGCACAGTCGACTATAGTCACCATTGGGGCTCAAGCAGGGTATGGTGCACAGTCGACTAAAGTTGCCATTGGGGCTCAAGCAGGGTATGGTGCACAGTCGACTAAAGTCGTCAATGAGGCTGAAAGGGTCAACTCACCTTTTAAAAATGTATTCTTCTTTCATTCATGACATTTAATATGTTTTCAATGATTGAAAACGACAGGAAGTCATACCTTATAGGCAAAAGGGTCCAGGACTCCTACATTGGGGTTCATGTTGAAGACTTTATTGAAGTTAGTTTCTCGATTGATAAGCTCCAGCTGGAAGTAACGCTTCTCATCCTAAGGACAAATACAAAATTACCAGATTTAGTCAAATAGAAACAATGAACTTGAACCGTTAAATATGACGGTGTAATTCAACATGATAATTGTAATAATTATGTAATTATGTTCAGCGAAACAGGTTTTTAGAGGTAGAGTAAATTTTCAAAAAATGTTAAAAATCTTAGCTGACATCTAACCACTGGGAGACTGTCAAATCATCACAAAACATTAATACGGGTCAAACATGCCGGTGGCGTGGCCGGGTGGTTAGTGCGTCGGACTCAAGCTCTGGTGGCTGAGTCATCGGAGTGTGGGTTCGAGTCCCGGTCATGACAATTGTGTCCTTGAGCAAGGCACTTAACCATTATTGCTTCGTAAAAGTTGGGGAGGTAGAGCCTTCTGCTTTACCAGCCAGGCTTCTGATGGATGATACCCAAGCCTGCATTCTTACGGACTGTAAAGGGGGTTACCCCGTTTCAGCCCCTGAAGTAGGTGGCACTGGCCCCTGGAAAAACAGCTGATTTGTAGCCCACAACTCGAGTGGCTTACATGCCTTGTGTGTCTGGCGACTTCCATAACAAAAAAAAAAACAAAAACAATCTGAGCATGTGTGATTAGTATGGTTGTTTGCCTTCAAAGCGCCACTATGGTTTCAATTTAATGTTCTTGTCCTATCAAGAATGAAGCTTATACCTTGAAATGCAATCTATTAATCCAGTGCAACTATTGAGTGAATACCAACATACCACAAGCTTCTGCATCAAGGCCTCTTTCTCTGACATCATCTCCTTGAGTCTGGCAATCTGCTCAAGGTCTTCTGGTCTGGAATCTCGACTCTGATACCGCTCTTCTGCCTCCTCCAACCTAAGAAAATCAACAGCAAAAGTTAAAAAGATAGTCAGGTTACCAAACCAAGATGGCTGTTGTTACCAATTTTATCTTCACAGATTACTATGAGATTGAAGTAAAACAATTTCTGTCCTACACAAAGACATCGACGTCTTCATTGATCACAAGACAATAACGGCCCATTTCATCACAAGGCAATACTATTTGGTTTCATCCCAAGACAATACTGTCTTATTTCATCACGCACCTTATAACAGTTTACAAGGTGCTGCGGTGCATTCAGCAGCCACTGCCAGAAACACCAGGGCAAACCACTTCTCTTAGTGGTAAGTGCAACTGGGTTATATTTACGTGCATTTATTTACACAACACACGGGACCTACGGCTTTACGTCTCATCCGAAGGACGCAGCAAAAAGTGTCTTGCTTAAGGAAGGCAATTGTCATGATCGGGACTTGAACCCACACTCTGCTGATCAGAAACACCAGAGCTTGAGTCCGGTGCATTCGACCGCTCAGCCACAACACGCCAAGCAAGAGTAATTCCTGACCTGTCTTATTGTCAGAAGACAATACCGTCTTATTTCCTCACAAGATAACACTGCCTTATATCATTACATGACAATACTGTCTGAGTTCCTCACAAGACAATACTGTCTTATTTCATGACAAGACATTACTGTCATATTTCATCACAAAACAATAACATCTTATTTCATCACAAGACAATGCCATCTTATTTCATTACGAGAAAATACCCTCTTATTCATCACAAGAAAATACTGTTTAACACATGTTTCTGTTTAGGCACTCAGCCAAAAAAACAGTCACAAACAGTACACACCACTACATTTTAGCTGGCAACTGTTCCTGCTAACCACTTCCTGTTCATTTGCTAACAAGCTCTTTAAAGTTTTAAATCCAGAAACAGTTTCAATGTTTGGCAACTCACATAATCTGTAGAGCTGAGATCTTATCTTTGAGTAATTCCTGCGCTCGGTTGAACTCTCCGAGCATACTCTGAGTTTCTCGTATGTGATCTGCTGCTTGAGCATCCATCTCTTGGCTGTGAGCCTCGGAAAGTCTCTGTTCTTGCCTCCTGTTTGGATCATCAATAAGGAATAAACCAAACGATGACATTAAGAATAGTGTCCCATGTGGCAGTTAATGGGGCAGCCATCTTACATACCCAAGCGAGGCTAATGGAAGGTATTGGTAAAGTAGACGTAATGAGCAGCATCCATCTTGTTTTGCTTTGATCAAATCAACAATTCAAACCAAGATCGAATGGCAAAATAGTCTGATCCCTGATTGATATCATGAGATTCAGTGTTTATTATTGGCTTAGCAAACTGGAAACATGACAAAATAGTCTGATCCCTGTTTGATATCATGAGATTCAGTGTTTGTTATTGGCTTAGCAAACTGGGAACATGACAAAATAGTCTGATCCCTGTTTGATATCATGAGATTCAGTGTTATTATTGCTATAGCTTACAGGGAACATGACAATGATTTGCCTGCAAAGGACTATGGTGGTATGTCAGTGGGTCCAATCACAAGAAAATAGCATTAACGTTTCAGCATCAGAAAACCGTGTATTTTTAACATAAAACCATAGCCTCAACTGACCTGAGATGTTCATCAGCCTCGCTCTTGACCTTTAACACTTCTTGACCTTTGAACTCCAACTCCTTAGTCAGCCTGTTGATGTCTTGTTTGACATCTTCAAGGTGTTTCTCCACATTGTCAATGTGTCTGTCTCGTTGCTTCACATCTTCTTTTAACTCTTGCTCTCGTAACTTCATTTCTTTCTCCTGTTTTGATGTGTTTTTCAAGACATAAGTCGTTAGTGATTTCTGGTTGAATACATTCATACAGAGCGTTGAATTTGTGAGGATTGCACCAAAAAGCTAATCCGTGACATTTCATTGATATGTATTCTCACAATACCTAGAAGACGGCATATAATGGTTGCATATTTCTTAACATTAAAGTCATAAGGCTAGAAATCAGCATGTCACACAAAGATGATCAGGGTTTATTTGTATGACACATAACGGAGGTCTATCGGACAAAAGTGTGGGCAACATTGAATTGAGTAGAGGTAGTGAACTAAAGACCAACTTAGAGGTAGTGAACTACAGACCAACTTAGAGGTAGTTAACTAGAGACTAACTTAGAGGTAGTGAACTAGAGACCAACCTAGAGGTAGTGAACTAGAGACCAACTTAAAGGTAGTTAACTAGAGATTAACTTAGAGGTAGTGAACTAGAGACCAACTTCGAGGTAGTGAAAAAGAGACTATTTTAGAGGTAGTGAACTAAAGACCAACTTAGAGGTAGTGAACTAGAGACCAACTTAGAGGTAGTGAACTAGAGACCAACTTGGAGGTAGTGAACTAGAGACCAACTTGGAGGTAGTGAACTAAAGACCAACTTAGAGGTAGTGAACTACAGACCAACATAGAGGTAGTTAACTAGAGACTAACTTAGAGGTAGTGAACTAGAGACCAACCTAGAGGTAGTGAACTAGAGACCAACTTAAAGGTAGTTAACTAGAGACCAACTTCGAGGTAGTGAAAAAGAGACTATTTTAGAGGTAGTGAACTAGAGACCAACTTAGAGGTAGTGAACTAGAGACCAACTTAGAGGTAGTGAACTAGAGACCAACTTAGAGGTAGTGAACTAGAGACCAACTTAGAGGTAGTGAACTAGAGACCAACTTAGAGGTAGTGAACTAGAGACCAACTTAGAGGTAGTGAACTAGAGACCAACTTGGAGGTAGTGAACTAGAGACCAACTTAGAGGTAGTGAACTAGAGACCAACCTAGAGGTAGTGAACTAGAGACCAACTTAGAGGTAGTGAACTAGAGACCAACTTAGAGGTAGTGAACTAGAGACCAACTTAGAGGTAGTGAACTAGAGACCAACTTAGAGGTAGTGAACTAGAGACCAACTTAGAGGTAGTGAACTAGAGACCAACTTGGAGGTAGTGAACTAGAGACCAACTTGGAGGTAGTGAACTAAAGACCAACTTAGAGGTAGTGAACTACAGACCAACATAGAGGTAGTTAACTAGAGACTAACTTAGAGGTAGTGAACTAGAGACCAACCTAGAGGTAGTGAACTAGAGACCAACTTAAAGGTAGTTAACTAGAGACTAACTTAGAGCTAGTGAACTAGAGACCAACCTAGAGGTAGTGAACTAGAGACCAACTTCGAGGTAGTGAAAAAGAGACTATTTTAGAGGTAGTGAACTAGAGACCAACTTAGAGGTAGTGAACTAGAGACCAACTTAGAGGTAGTGAACTAGAGACCAACTTAGAGGTAGTGAACTAGAGACCAACTTAGAGGTAGTGAACTAGAGACCAACTTAGAGGAAGTAAACTAGAGACCAACTTAGAGGTAGTAAACAACAGAAGACCAACTTAAAGAGGTAGAACTAGAGACCAACCTGTTGTTGTTTGATCTCTATGGAGCGTTCTAATTCCATTTTAGCAGCAGCCATCTGAGCACGATGTGTCCTCGAGAGTTGATCCATCTCAGCCATCTGTCTCTGGGTTAACTCTAACTTCAACTTCTCTGTAATCACATCATAACAATAAGAATAAGTTTTTCTTGCTATTTTGAGTTAGAAACTAGTTTATGTTTCTAATTGATTGATTCAGTCACCAGCTCAGCATACAAACACAACTCATAAGTGCTGCAAGTTGGTAAAACTTTTGTCTAAAGCCGTGTCCACATTGGACATTTTGGGGGTACACTAACTGAGCAAATGGGTAACTTGACCAGCCCAGGAAAGTTTCACCCAGGTAACTTAACCGAGTCCAATTGGTAGTTTAACCGGCCACTTTCTACCCAGGTAAACTTACCTGGTCAAACTGACCGAGCCAAAAAGTCCAGTGTGGACGCATCGTCCCGGTAAAACCGGCCAGTAAAATACCACATCCGGTTGGCACGCCCAAAGGCTGGTTTATAGTTGGTCGTGTGATGGTCGCACGATGGTAAAACCGATGCGTGACGCAGCTCTTAGTCCCTGCTGACGCCTCAGTTGGTTTGTTTTACCATTGTCTCGGTTAGTTTACCCACGTCAAATAATCCAAGTGCGGACACCGGTAAGATTTACCCATTGGAAGTTACCCATAGTCTCGGTTAACCATTAATCCAATGCCAACGCGGCTTAAGGTAGACTAGCAGCTTCATTTGATTAGAAGCGGTTTATTCACAATAAAAATATATACCCGGCCACAGGCCCAATTAAAACATTCGTACAAAATCATTTCAATCAAACTGGAAAAACAACAAGAGAGAGATATTAAGAAGAAAGTAAACACAACAAAAACGGCTTAAAAACCAAACCCTGTAAGGAAATAAAACATGAGTACAATGATGTCACCAGAGAAAAAATATATGACCATTACAACAATATTAAGAAGTATAACGTTTCAAAAAGCATATGGCTGTTTTAATTTAAAAACTACAAGCATTGACAAAAGAAGGATCTGGATGAGGGGTAGAGCTTTTTCAAAAACTTTACAACTACGTCTAAATTCAACATCACAATGCTTTAAAACGGTTATATACGATTTCGACAATTTTTCAGGAAGAAATAAAATAGTTTCAAAAATACAGCTTTTTGAAACAATTTACAACAGTTTGTTTTATGAAAACTGAAATCTTACCCATGGCCTGTTTATGTTGAGAAATGGTCGAGTATTTATCAGACTGCCTAGATTTTTCTGCTTCATCTTGTAATGCCTCGATGGCATCCCTGTGGGATTTCAACAGCTTTTCCATCTGCTCTCTGTACTGGCTTGTTAGGCGCTCTTCTAATTCCTACAGGGGGAAAAAAATGAGGACGTAATTCACAAGTAGCACATCTTTCTTATTATCGGACACTCAAAATATACGAGAGAGAAAAGATCAAGGTAAGTGGAATGAAGTTTGATTGACCCCACCTTTAAGGCTTCGTCTTTCTCTCGTCTCAACGTCTCTCCTTCTTTCTCTTTGTCTGCTTTTAGTAAGCTGATTGCTCTTGCGTGTTCCTCTACGAGCGCAGCCATCTCAAATTTCAGTTTATTGAGTTTCTGATCAGCTAGTCCCTGTACAGTCACCAGTTCACTCTGGGCTTGCTCTGCCTTTGAAGTTAAGGCGTTCCTCAGCTGAGACACCTAGACAAATAGATTGTGTCCAATCAGACCTTAGTGTGACATGTTTGTGCATATTATAGCAGCGCCCCTCCTATGGAATGGTCTCCCAATACACCTCAAAACACAACCCGATCATCGATTCCTTCAGAACATACAGTCCTTTGTGACATACACTGTATGGACATTCCTTTGTCATCGTGCAGTTAAGAACAAGAAATCTTTAAAACCACCGCCATTTCTATAAGAGAGTGTTTTGAGAGCTGATTTTCGTTTCGGACACCCGATCCCTTAAACCTAATACTCGGTTTTGGGCTATTCAATGCTGAACAGAAAATGCTTCCCTTCTGAGTAAAACGAGAATATCCATTTGGTGAAAACACTGTGTGGACGTGTGTAAGTCCACACAGTGTTTCAAGTTCCTACACAGTGTGAACATCTTTTGTTATCAGGTCCACACTTCGTATGTAGCGCTTTAAAAACACACCTCAAAACTTTTTGATAATTTCCCTTTCCCAGCGCAGTGAATAGCTGTCTCTCTTAGTAGATACCAGTGCAATATTAGTCTTTACTATTATTACAGTAGTAGTAGTAGCAGTAATAACAGAAAGAAGTAATAAACTACATGGATTAACTGAAAGATGCTGAATGTGGAAAACACAAAAATAAATAACTAAACAATTTGTATAAACAATGCCAATTTTAAACAATGAAATACAAATTTTTCAGAAGTATATCCAGAAATTCTTCTGGCTTCAGAAAACCCAAGTTCCAATGTAAATTCTGGAATACTTTACACACCCAAATGCTTTTAGTATGAGCTTTACATTAAGACTATTTATTCTGTACGTAGATGACTTATGGTATACTGTGGAGTAAAGGAAGGTCACGTTGACTGTTCATACCTCCTTAAGTAGTTCCTTGAGTTTATTTTCCCATCCTATCTTAGATGCCTCTAGTTCTTGTTCCTTCATCAACGCTAGCTGAGTCAGGCCAGCTTTCTTGTCTTCGTTATGCTGTGCTGTTAAATCACTCTGAAGTTTATCACATTCTTTCCTAAAATCATGATCATAAATCATCCAGTAAGTTGTCCATTAATCACTGGTTTTTGAGAAGCAAAATGAATCCTTCAGAAAATAGTTAACTCGGACGACCAAATGAAGTGATTACAGGCTACAGTCTAAACGCCCATTCTTACTCAAGCCCAATGTAAATGCCGAGTCCACTGTGAAGTTGAAACATAGATTTATAAACACTTCCTACAAGTTGAACACAGTTCAACCAAGAAAAATTCCTTAAAGTAAATTGATGAGGTCTTTATGGTTTGAGTTCAGCTGAGCATCAAGTTCAGACTAGACTTTAAAGCTTGGACCCGTGAAATATAATCTTTTTTAATGCAATCCTCGGAAATGCACCTTTGTGTCCAATTTAACCATAATTTACATTTTGTCATTTTCAAAGGTGTTTTGGCGGCATTTGGGTTTTATGCTAATACGAATTTCCATCTTCATGAGCAAAAGTGTGATGTCATATCAGGCAGAAACCTCAATGTTGCAATTAGTGTCATGCACAAAAAGTTGACAGAATTTAGGACATTGTGCTTTTGTAAAGTTTCTTTTCTTTAGTGATTTGTTGTTGTGTCAGTTCATGGTAGTAAGCCAATGAGCAAACTTTTCTCACAAATGCTTTCAATAAGCAAATTTTTGGATTTTAAATTTCATGAATTTCAACAGAAAACCACAGTGTCTCCCTGAAATGACATCATGGCAACAGCGCCCTCAGTTGTCCGGAAAAGCATGTCAAATTACAAACGTTTAAAGAAGTACACTTTTCAATAAAATTTACCAAGAAGGGAGGTCAGTCAGCTTTCATACACTTAAGGAGATTAGAAAGTAGCACAAAATAATGTTTCTTAGAAATATTCCCTTGAGGGGATCCTTTGAGGGAAGAAAGCTCTGAATGTCTTAATACCTGAGTGTTTCAGTCCATTGTCCGTCCAGATCCTTTGATAACTGATTGAGTTTCGATTTTAACTCCTCTTTAGCTTCAGCCATCTTGGTTTCATGGGTGTGCTTCAATCTGTCTAATTCAGTCTGAAGAATCAAATATAGATGCAAATATCGATAAACATTCAATGGACAATTTCTCCAAAGTGCAAAAATAATTTGGTTGACGTTGATTTGCTGTTTATGTTACACTGCACAATGTGATTTTAAGCATAAATCTGCTAGTGATTTGTGGGGAAATCGTACTAAAATTCTTGAAAGATTTGAACTATACTGACACGTATCACTATAGTTACAAAACATGGTTTGAGGGTGGACAGTCGATATTAATGTAACATCACCCACCCTGAACATCAGACTCTGATTCTTGGTTTCTCTCAGCTCTTTCTGCACTGTCTCAAGATCTAATTTCAGTCCAGCGTTAGCTTTGGTCAAGCTAGTGATCTCAGAAGTAGCTGAGCCAAGACCTTGTTTATTCTGATCAAGGATATCTTGAAGACGTTTACACTCCGCCTCAGCTGCCTCTAGTTTCTTCGTCAACTCTTCCCTAGTGCTGTCTAGTTGGGACTGGACGGCGTCAAGCTCGCTGGTTAGTCTCTGAGTGGTCTCCTCTAAAGCCTTCTCTAAGTCCTGCAGATTTTTTTTTTTTTTTTTAAATGTTAAAAATCAATAAAAATAATGATAAAATGGACTGTAATCGCAGAAACCTAAAATTTATTTTAAATTACTGTTGAACAATTAATATATACTGTAAAGCACTGTACACTCAAGATGCAAAACCCATTTTGATAGGACGGGTTTGTGAATTTTGTTTTCTGCACAATTGCTGTGTCGCTGAGCTCAATTCCACTTCAAGATACAGGCTAGTTGGGAAAAAAACATAGCCGTCAAGTATCTCTCACAGTGAGAAAGGCGACTTGTTTCACGTTGTACGTGTGTACATGAACATGTACATTATCTTTTGTGCCACGAAAATGGCTGTCGAAATGGCGATGAGCCTGCATCTTTGAAGGGCCCATGAAATGTCATTTTTTTTAAAGCAATCCTCGGAAATGCACCTTTGTGTCCCATTTAACCTTATTATATTTTTTTCCTTTTGCCATTTTCAAGAGTATTTTGGTGCCTTTTTTATTTTTTATGCTGATGCAAATTTTCATATTCATGAGCAAAAGTGTGATGTCATATCAGGCGGAAACTTCAATGTAGCAATTAGTTTATGCAAAAAACGTTGACAGAATTTAGGATATTTCGCTCTCGTAAACTTTCTTTTCATTAGTGATTTGTTCATGGCAGTAAGCCAATGAGCAAACTTTTCTCACAAATGTTTTGAATAGGCAAACTATTTTGGTTCCCAATTTCAACAGAAAACCCTAGTAGTTGTGCAGTGTCTCCCTGAAATGACATCATGGCAACAGCGCCCTCGGTTGTCTGGCAATGCATGGAGAAATTTGAAACGTTTAAAAAAGTGCACTTTTCAATCAAATTAACAAATAAGGGATGTCAATTAGTTTTCATACACTTCAGGGGATTGGGAAGTGGCTTAAATTATATGTTCCTCGGAAATCTTCACTTCAGGGGCCCTTGAATTATTATTCAAAATTCATCTACAAAATAGATTTTGTGGTCCTATCAAGTCGGATAAACCTTGCAAAGAGACAATAACCTCATCGCGTCCTTGCTACTAACCAGGCATCTAACTTTGCAATTTCAAAAAACGAGGAAACAGCCAAACACACATATCTTTGTACAGTGTTTTTCAGTTTTCAATGGCACTAAAAGTGAAGAAAAAAGAGGAAATCAACTGATCAGCTGAAAAGTTGCATGCCTGACTAACCTCTCTCAGCATGGCAAGTTCTTGTGCAGCAGCCCTGTTGGTTATTGCTCTCTCCTCTTTATGTTCTCTTTGTATTCTACCTATCAACGCCTCATGATCTTTGGCGAGTCTTGTCTGTTCATCCTTACTGTTGTTCCTTGTTAGCTCAAGTTCCTTCTCGTATTTCTCCTTCATGGTTTGCTTCTCGATCGATAACTCATCCAGAGCCTTGAAGAGTAAAAAAAACGGTTTGGGAAAAATGTCAGGGATGAGAGTAGATCAAAATGAAAAATCCATGAAACCCGTGGAGGGTTTGGTGGCTACCAACCTCGCCATAACCCGTATCAATGGCAGCATTCTGTGCTTAAATGTAGATGGGGCAAGCACTATGGTGTAGTCAAAATACAATTCAAAAAGTACTGAGTACATGGGCCTGGATGTTTGTAAATTACATTAGAAAAAAATTCCACAACAACAATTTTTTTTAAATCCGGAAAAATCCAGAGGAATCTCATCCCTGAAATTCCACTATCCTTTATCATTTCCAAACACCCTTGCGACAAGAATTAAACCAAGTTGGACGTGCACAATTTCCGTAGTACCATTCTGGCAACTAGAATGGTGCAATTTCATCAGTTTACAATTAAAATTAGTTTTCTTTTTTCTTTCTGCCTGTCTGAGCTATTCTGCGGTCAAGATCAAATCCTCATGGACTCAGTGCTCCTGTCTGGCAGACTTCCATACCTTCCATGCTCATACATGTACCTTTTCCAGAGATCGGAGTTGGCTATTTTGCTCCTGAGAGAGATTTTTCTTGCTGCTTTCGAGACTCTGTCTTTCCTTCTCCATCCATTGAAGTTTGTCTTCTAGTTTGGCGAGAGATGCACGAAGGTCATTCATCGTTGATTCATTACTCAATCTGGTTGCTTCCAGGGTACCAATCTGGCCTGTGATTGTATAAATATCAGAGGCTTATGTTCAAGAGAAAAACCTTTTTGATAAAAATAAATAATGGAGTCTTATAGCGCACATATCTACCAAAAATTAAGTACTCAAGGCCCCTATTATTTTTTTTTAAAGACAGCTTTTTGAAGTTTTTAAATTATGAGATCCATTTATGTAGCACCTTTTAAGGGTTTACAAGGTGCTGCGGCGCATTCAGCAGCCACTGCCAGAAACACTGGTGCAAACCCCTTCTCTTAGCGATGAGTGTAACTGGGTTCTTTTACCTGCATTACACAATGTACGGGACCTACGACTTTATGTCCCATCCGTGCCTGAAAGTTGTCTCCAGAAATTCTAAAGAATACATGTAGTGACGTCGCAGGAAGTACTCCTCTGTCAAACGGCTGTTTGTTGTTACTCATTGAAGCATTGGTCAGTGCAGACCATCCGGGGATTCAGTTTTTCCAGTGACGTCATGATTTGTTTACTGCCCTCATTTCCGGGATTTTGATAAATTTAGGCGGCGGCTAGTTAAAGGAGTAAAAACTCCCTGCAAATATCACTTCTTTTGTCAATTCAATGTCACAAAAGAGAAGTTTGTCCAATGCAATAATTATAGAAAGCAGAAAACTAAACAATAACGTCAACATCAATCACCATGGCCCATCCTCTTTAAAAAACAGTACTGAATCCATCAAATTCAGGAAAATCACTGGGTTGGACTGTGGAGGATTTAAGACGAGTCTAATAGAAACAAAACTATGCTAAATCTACAATTGTGTGAATTTTGTACTGTTTATTAATCACTAAATATAAACCCACGGAATTTTGAGTTTAATTAACATTTAGGAAAGGAGAGCTGAGAGACAATTATCATCCTTGAGAAGGTGGTGACTTACTGGATTTTTTGATAAGATCACTAGCCTGGTCTTGGCATCTTTCTCTAGATGCTGCTAGCTCTCCTTGAATCTGCTTCAGTCTGGTCATTGCTTGAGATGCATCCTGCTTTGCCTCAAGAAGCTGCAAGACAGGAAAGTCATCCAAATATTAAGGATTTACCACAAGACAAACACTGCCTGACCAGTCTGCATCAAAACAATTCAAATTTTATAAACTATTTTCTTTACAAAACTTGTTTTGTAACAGATTACCGCTTCAAGCATATCGTTGAAAAGAAAAACAAATAACAAATTCTTTTAACATTTGGTACACGAGTTGAACTTTTTTAAATGATTGCAGAAAAAAATTTAAGCATGAAAAGTGAAGACATGTACAACAAATCAATAAATAAACGTCAACAATGCCTCCACAAATTTATTGCAAAGAAGGAAAAATGAATGTTAATGATAGAAAAAAACACAAGAAAAAAAAAAAAGAAAAAAAAGAAAAAAAAAAAAAAATACTACAAATTTAAATTTGTCCTTCCTTCCTAATGAAAAAGTTCTCATGGACAAAACTACACAGTGGCATTTGACTTCACACCGATTGTTTTTCTTTGAATATTCCATGCTGTCTCTCTGTTTATATTTTCACTATCAATCATTAGACCAAGCACAACTACACTGTACTTCAGAGTGTCTCACGGGGCCATCAACATTCAGTATCAGAGGGCTTTAGGAGTTCATTTACGGTTTGTTATTTCTGCACAGTTTCATTATTTTCTTTACTGCGTCTCATGGTTTGCATGAAAACCTTCAATAAATCCCTCACAGATAGTTTCGATACAAAATCAAATCAAAAGGTACGTAGTGTTGTGAAGCCCTGTCACCTTTTGACTTGAATAAAAGCCACACTTTTTTGCTGACATAAAGGTCTTATTTTTGTGGTCAACCTGAGCGTAAAATAAACAGGATTAATATTTTTGCCTGCATCAATGTCTTTCCAGAGCACACAATTATAATTAAGAAATATACAAATAGTTTTGGATTTGTTTAGCTCTACAATCCGGCCAAAATGCTTGGGCTACTGTGACAGAAAATAATAATACCATCCCCCCACCCCCAACCCTCAATGTTGCTAATTCCAACTGGAGCGCAGACCCCGCAATGAGAGCCAACACTGATCGGGGGCCGGGGGTAAGCCCAAGCAGAGAAATGACAGGGATTGTAGGTATGATCATGGCTATTGTTACTAGTATTAGAGCTGTGGGTAGGTGAACACACTGATGATGTACACTCACTTCTTGTTTAATTATGGACTAATAAAAGAATTCCTGAAGCGTCAGTCAAGGTTTTTTTGTTCTTTTACCGGCATGATTGGGTTCACAGTCTACTAAAAACTAATACATAGTATCTAAACAAGATGATTTTATTAAACTGCATAATTAACTGCATAACTAAATGCAATGTGTTAAACTTTTGAATGCAGTGTTTGTGCTCTTTAGATGATCCGCTTTCAATGTGAATTTTTTTTATTATACTTTAGTACCATGTCTTTAGGCATGTTCCTCAAAAGTAAAACTTATACATTCGCTGATGATTCCAACACGATTTTAATTTGAAAGCTTACTTTGTTTTGTTTTGTTTTTGTTTTGTTAATTTCGCAACTCAACTGCCGTTTTTAAATACTCTTCCAAGATACGGTATTATTATCATTATAATTAAATATTTCTAGTAATGAAACCGAGAATGCCTCAATAGCAAACTTAATCACTGAAGCTCTCAAGCCTGAGGAAACCTGTAGATAAGGGTGCCTGCTATATGAACCAGAAACACCGGGGGCAATTCCCTTACTCTTCCACGGTAAGTGTTCTGGGTTCTTTTACGTGCACTACATGTACCCATCCTAGTTAATGGCCCGTCTAAAGGACAAAGCAATTGTGGAAAAGTATCTTGCTCAAGGACACAAGTGCCCCGACCGGGATTCGAACCCCTGTTCTGCACGACACTCCACACTGAAAACACAAGCACACATACGTGTACAACCTCTTGAACGGTTGGGTGTAGGGGCAGGTAGGTTGCTACACGAACACAGTCTGTCATACACAATGTGTGTGTGGCTACGTCTCCTTCAAGCTGCAGACCATTGACTGCGCATTCACTCTCTTCAATCTGCATGAATATGCCCCCACTTTACTGCCTTATCACATGGGTCCGTTAAGTGTTTGGAATCACAGCCTTGATGATAAATACCATTCAAGTCTATTGTTGAGATTGCTCCTACCATGTCTACAGCTATGATCTGCCCCATATGCTAATCATTCCTTTGGCAACATCTTAAATACATGTACATGGACCATCTTAACACCCCATTCTTTGGGATTAGAAACTGACAGGATTATTCAGATGTTTATCATTGCAGTTACACTGTACAGTACGTGCCAGCTTGACATATTCAGGGGATAGGATTATAAAACGTAATAAGTTTGCAAAGAAAAGCAGATAGGTGTGGCCGGATATTTTTGATTTTAGGAAAAGCACATCTTCTTGAAAAAAAACATCACAGGGGACACTATGAAGGGGCATCAGGACAACAAAGGCGATGGCCCCGCCTCAAGATAAATTATGAGGAATATGCACCGAGCATAAAGTGTAATGCACTTCGTGGAATCATAGATGAAGCAATTTAGCATCATAAACATTTTTCCTGAAGATTTGTGCAGCAGTGTGAAGCATGCATGAAAGAGCAGTGAATCAAGGACAGAGGTACATGTATGTGAGCACCTTATGCAGAGACGATAGCTTTTCTAATCTCACTTCCTTTGTTGAGACCACACTGGACAAAAAAAGTGTACTTTTAAGCCTCTCTGAGCTAAGCTTTACTAAGTAGTTTGCTACTCTATGGATCTTAACTGTGTGCAGAAATAAGCTGAAGTCTGTGGGCTTACTGTTTGTACAATTACATAAGTTCCTCATAAACACAAATTGTTAGCATATCAAACAAACGTGTCTGGCTACTGTTGTAACTGTTGGCCTGTTCTTGTGGAGTCTGGACAATGAATTTGTCAACTTTAAAGGTACAATACAGGATTGGTATTTATCCAATTTTACTTTTATTTGACCAGTCTGAAAGCTCAGGCCCCCTACTGCTTCTGAAGATCATACCAGTAGCTATCTTCTACAGAAATATTTGTCTCAAATACTGTCAAAAAGTGGAGAAAATAGACTTTGAAGACCCTGATTTTAAATTCGGTTGTACATGTAACAATCTAAATTAAGATCAATATGTTTACATGCTGAAAAGTGTGCACGGTTTTTCACTATTTTCTCCTGACTCAGACAACGGATTGAGCCCAAATTTTCACGGTTGTTTTTGATGTATATATTGAATCAAACAAAGTAAGAACACAACACTATCAGCTTTACTAATCCTATATTTTACCTTCAAATGGTACTTCCAATGAACATCAGAATGTCTTTGGAAGTATTTTTAAGGAATAAAAGTACAGTTGATTTTTATTAAGTTGTACAGAATACAGATAGAATCTGACAAAACCAATGAGTAGTACACTTGGAAAGAAAGAATTTATAGTTACCTGTTTGCTATAACTGCTTGAATCGCTCTCCTTGGATTTGAGCTCATTTTGTGCCTTCAACAATTTATCCTTGTACAATATCAAATCCTCCTCACTTACAGCAAGCTGCATAGACACGCCTTCAATCTGATTCTCCAATTCATGTTGCTTCTCGGAATATTGCCTCCTAAGGGCTGCCTCTTTTTCTCTCCAATCGTCAGCATTCTTACGCAGCTCACCATCCCGTAACGCTGCCAATTCTCTTTCATAGAAAGCTTGAGCCTTGCTCAGTTTTGCCTCGTAGTCTTCAGAAGATTGTTTCCTTTCATTCTGAAGCTCATCATACTGGTCTTGAAGTTTCTTAATATTTGCTTCATACTGATCGATGAGTTCCTTTCTTTCTTTAGTAAGACCAGACTGTTCAGATTCTAAACGTTTTTTCAATTCATCCACCTCAGTTGCGTGCGTTTTGCGCAGCTCTGAAATGGTGTTAGTCCGCTCTAATTCAGTCCTGCGTCTTGAGTCCTCAAACTGCTTCAGTTTATCTTCAAAGTTTCTCTTGATTGCGAGGAGATCTTGAGATAAACCAAGTACAGTTTGAGAATGGTCTGCTCTGAGGTTCGATTCCCTCTGTTCTGCTTGACGTTTGAATTCAGTGAATTCTACTATTGCATTTTGTTTGTGGCTTTCATGTTCTCTCAGTGACGTTTCCAAGGATGATATTCTTTGACGAAGTTCCGCTTCTTGGCCAATGCGACTCTGGTAGGAAGCTATTTTATCTGTGGTCTGTAGAATGAGCTGTTGAAGTTCTTGTTCATGAGCTTCTTTCAGACTATTGACAACAGCTTCATGTTCATCGTTCTTGGTGTTCAATGCATAGATAACCTAACCACAGAGAAATCAACAAATTCAACAGATAAATGAAAGTTACAAACACTACAAATAGTATCTCAGTATTTGTTTTTGATTTAATTGGCAGTTTAGTCGATTTTAAATCGGGAAATTCTACAGGAACTGAAATATTTTAAAATAGATCGAGTAAACTTGAACCAAAGCTAATTTGTACCCTTCTTCAACCAATCATACTTTTGTAAAACTTACATTTCTTTTGAAGTTTTACATATCAAATTCCTACTGAATTACATGTTTGCTTTGTTGTCAAGTTGACCTACCCGTTTATTTACTAAACCTTTTTTTAAGGATCGATATTGTTTATCACACTGATTCTGACCTTCCTAGGCTTATGTTAGGCTTAACACTGTCTGAGCCGAGTAACTACAGTACAGAATTCAGAACCATGACTAAATTAAAAAAGCTACCGTGGCCGTGCATGGATGATCTTGGGACTCTGGGCAGTATTGACTGAATCTTGTTCTCTAGTTTGTCATGTTGGTTCAAATGTTTATAGTTTAAATTATACCTAACAATTATTAATTACAATTAATTAAAAAGTCAAAGCGTTTGGGGGAAACTACAAAACCGTAGAAATAAAATTGTATTTCTTTGATGTGCAAAACCAACATGACCCAGATCTTGTCGTACTTGCAGAACTGAAATAAGACTAAAACTTAAGAGAATTCTATTTTTCAAAGTTGTTACAATGGGCTGGGCTAGGACCATGGATCAAGCCCCCAATCCAAGCAATAAAGCATGCTCAGACTACCCAAGGCCAAGGGGTAAAAAGGGTGTCTAGTAGTTTAGTTCGCCGGTGTAACATTACTGTCGGAAATACAAGCACTCCCGTTTGCACACGCGGAGTGCAGTGCAATGTTTTTGCAGTAAACATCTACTTTCAAAAAACAAGTAAATCTTATTCAGTAATGATGACACTAACCTTTGTGAGTTGTGCAATCTTCTTTGACATCTTAAGATGCAATTCTGGCGTCACCTCAGCACTAGCCTGCCCACTGGCAGCTCCGCTAGCGCCGAGTTTACCATGAAATAAATTCCCGAATGACATCTTCGTCGCCATTTTGGTCACAACGATATCGCAATGTTTATGTACACGGAACTACAAATCCTACCACTACTTATTCATCCGCCAGTCTTAATATGGACAGGTTAGACTGTTAATAGGAAATTCAAAACAAATTTATTATTCTAAAGCTAACGAAAAAGTTTATATACAACTATTTTGAGCATATCTGACGACCTTTTGTGTTTTTGTGTATAATTGCAGGTTTATCTTATCGGGTACATTTTGAAGTTCAACGTTGAACCATTGACACAGCGCGGCGGTTCATTGTTACCGTTGCTATGCTACTGTTATGCAAATTCATGTACAAGTTTTGCTACCGAATGAGGGCGGTATTGCATTTCTTAGATTCTACCCAAAACTCGTGTCACCTCATTATTTTGTCATCATCCAAACTGTATTAAACAAGTAGTTACGGTGAGAAACTATAATAAATGTATTCCAACGAGACATCACAAACTCAGTGCTAAGCACACAGGGGTCGGTTTTTCAGGACTGGTCACATTAAGTTTTTGTTTTCAGTTATGCACTTTCAGTTTTATGGTTTGTGTAGTTAAAGGTCCTAACCCGGAATTGAAACTGATGGAAGGATGGTTTTTGGTACCGTACCCGTATACGTTTTGTCTGTTTTATTATTATTATTTTTTAATGCAGTGAGAAATTGCCACTGTCGTAATGATTTTCAACTGGTATTTTTTTTTGTGTATGTGTCTTTTGAATCGATTGCAAAAAAGTGAATCCTTTAAAAAAAATAATAATCTGTTTTCGAGGATGGAAATTCTGAACTGGGTAGTCAGGTTGGCGTAGTGGTATCTTTCATCGCCCTCAACCTCAAGGACCCCGGTTTGAATCCAGCCGGGGGTACTATGTGGATTGGGTTTTTCAGTCCCTACCTAACTGCCTGGGTTTTCCCTGGAATATTTCTCTGGGGTTTTCCTCCCAAATCTAAAACTGAAACTCCCTTCCTTGTCTTCTCTCCATGGGGTTCTTGGCTAGTATAGTGATTTAGTTTGCTTTTCTGAGAGTCCTCACAACCAGAAATGAAATAAATGAAAAAATGAAAAAAAATGCAGAAAAATTGCTTCCCGTTGTTTGCTTTAAGGAATTGAATGAAGGGGTTTGCAAAGGCGAGCCTCCAGTGCGGGCTGGTATTCCTCCTTGGCTCTACATGTACACACTACAGTCCGTCGCCACGTATTGAACAAGAACAATGAGTGGAAGGAATTAGGAGCAAGCCTTAAAGCCCCCCCCCCCCCCCGCTCAACATTGAAAAGACAACAACAACAAATGTTCACACATTTATATTTACCTTTCATGGTAAAAAGATTATGATGGCAGAAAATTTTCCTTGAGATATTTCTGCCTGAAATGTTATTTTTGTTTAACAAAAGATTAAATAATATCCAAAACTACTCGTCTCATGTGATTGTGAGACCAAAACTCAGCCTCAAAATGCGTACAGAAATGCTGAATACATTTTTACAGTTTTCTCGCAAATGAACCAATGAAAAGAGCTGAAGTTTTCAAAGGTTGGTTTTATTACAAATATCTTGATTTGTGCAAAGCGGAATGGAAGCATTCACATCACCAATGTTAGGCTGGGGGCTTTAATCGGGGAAGAAGCAATTGAGTTGTGCCTGAGAGAGTGACTAGAATCCCGGAATGGATCGCTGGGTTTGTTTGAAGAGAATTGTGTGATGAGTTTTTAATTAAAGTTTCAACACAATAATTCGTTTTCTCTATTATACAATCGCCTCGATGTAGCTAAAAAAAATTAAGTCTCTGGCCAATTATGACCACTGCCGTTCCCCCTCCGCCGGCCTTCTGGCCTCCCTGTGCCCCTTCCCATCAAGCCTCGAGGACCACCTCTCCCGACAAAAAAAAGAGCAAGAAATATCGAAGATAAATACTGACTACAAAAATAATACTTTATGTCAAATCAGTCTCTGTACTTTATAACCCGAACCGAACATAATGGAATTTCCAGCGCATTTCTTTCGTTCCTCATTTTGTGAATGCTGTGCGATTGGCGGTGCAAACACACAAAGGTACTGTTTGTTATTTCAATTAGCCGTGTGACGCGTTATTGTGTGGTCGGTAAACCAACCATACATTGCAATTAATTGGTAATAAAGTTTAAAGACCTATTTTGTTGTTCCTGTCTGCCCCCCACGAAGCTGACACACCCTTGGTGTGAACGAATTAATAACCAATGAGTACAACATGCCAACAATTAAGATACACAAACAATTAGCCGTGTGATGCGTTATTGAATGGTCAGTAAACCAACCATACATTGCAATTAATTGGTAATAAAGTTTAACGCCCTTTTTTTGTTGTTCCTATCTGCCCCCCCCAAAAAGCCGACACACCCTTGGTGTGAACGAATTAATAACGAATGAGACGTAGTACAACGTGCCAACAATAAAGATACAAAAACAATTAGCCGTGTGATGCGTTATTGTATGGTCAGTAAACCAACCATACATTGCAATTAATTGGTAATAAAGTTCAAAGACCTATTTTGTTGTTCCTGTCTGCCCCCCACGAAGCTGACACACCCTTGGTGTGAACGAATTAATAACGAATGGGACATAGTACAACATGCCAACAATTAAGAGACAAAAACAACATACTGTTTCAACCAATGACACTTGTTTGAAAGGGGAACACACATTATTCAACCTTGTTCCACAAAGTGTAAAAACATTATTAACCAAAAAAATTATTAATGAGATTATCCACGAAACGTAAAAGGAAGGTAGAGTATAAATATTTACTCTGAAGGATTTAGTTTCACTCCAAAAGCAGCTTTTAGTTTTTATTTGTACAACAATCTTAATTATGCTCAATATTAAAAAGGGTTAATTTCTAACTGTAATTTTAATCCCCCCCCCCCCCTCAAAAAAGAAGAAGTTTCGGTCAATAGTTTGTACCTTGCTCATCAACTTTAGTTCAACTAAATTGTATAAACATACAAATCAATCATGTTTTGGGTTTAACCAATGGTGAACCGCGTCCATGAAATCAATGCTATGACAAGCAAGTCTGCCTCTCACTGCCGATCATCCTTGGCGATCGATATTTCTACTGTTTGTCTAGGAGATGTGGCGGGGCAGGGTGCCGTTTTCACACGGTTTGGTGTGCAGAAATAATTAGCCATTTGGTAGGTATAATGAAAACCGGATCAATGTTTTAGTTGCTTACAAAAAAAAGGGGAAAAAATGACCAATTAAGTAATAAAATTAAAAAGACCCAGCACGTAATTTTAACTCACAAGAAACAGCCACGGCGGATATTTCAACCCAACTATATTGCTGACTGAAAAAAGAAATGTGTTCATTTTGGATCCTTCGCTGCAAAACAAATATTTATTTTGCTGTTTACTGCATACGAGTGCTAAATTGGGTTAAACAAAATTAATAGTTAATATCAGAAATCTCTGATTGCGTTAATAGTTTGATAACTCATTTAAAAAGTTTTGTTTAAACGTAAATTTATTAATTTAAAGGTTGTTATTTCAATACGGGGACACAAAAATGAGTATTTATTTTGTACAAGTACTAAGTAAATGATATTATGCTCTATAACTGTGAGTCCATTGCAACAACCTTTAAGCAAACTCAATTCACTATTTCTTTTTCTTTTTTTATTTAATTCCAATTTTATAGGAACGAAAGAAACCACCAATAATTAAAGCAGACTGTTTTTCACGCCGATAACTCATGGGTTTGAAAGAGATAGTTTGAGGACGAGGTTCGTTCAGCGGCTGGATCGCAACTGCCTTTTTCTTCCCCGGACGCGTGTGTTCCTTTCATAACAGTTTTTCTTTCCTTGTCTTGGCAAACATTTTCCTCGGTGATGTTTGCGTCAGCTGTGACGTCAAACCTATCGTTTACCTTTGGGTCATCGTCGCACTGGAGACTTTTTCGTTCTTTGTCCCTCAAGGCTCGATACTTGGCCAACTTTTGTTGTTGCTGCTCCAGGTTGTGCTTGCGCCACTTGATTCGACGGTTCTGAAACCACACTTTAACCTTGTAAAAGAAAAAAAAGGGTGATGTTTATACGAGAGGCTTAAACTTGTTAGAATTGCAGAGGGGAAGTGATGATGATATTGGTAATGAGTAAAGAAGACAACAACAGTGATGAACAAGAAAAGTTAAACGTTCAACTTGGATAACATGATTGCCATTACGAGGGGCGAAGTCATAACATAATGAAAAGGAAGAAAAACCCTAACCAAACACTTGATTGAAGAGTTTAACTGTGGACGGTTGGTTTGACTTAGCGTCGAAGAATTTATCTTATAAATTGGTTTTGCTGTGTTGCCTGTGATTAGGGAGAATCGTTTGAATATCGACGTTTCGATCATTACGCTCCGAACGTCTCCGGGAAATAAAAGGCATACGTTGAATGCAGATCCTCACCTGTGACTCTGAAAGATCCAGCTGCGAGGCAAGGTACAACCTCTCCGTACCGACCATGTACTGCTGCCGGGAAAATTCACTCTCCAGCCGGTCGAGCTGATCCTGCGTGAAGATGGTTCGGACCCTTTTCGGTTTGGTCTGCTCGTGGACAGCTTCGTCGGTCCAACTGAGCTGAGTAACAGTTGACCGTTTCAATCCTGCACATGAGTCATCTCGACCTACATTCAGAAGGGATATTCAAAATACACATAAAGTGTACATTATCATTATTCTTATTTGGCCTCAATTTTGTGACTTGATAGCATCATCAACTTAAAAAAATTGCAAGCCACAGGAAGAAAAGATTATGGCTAATAAGAAAGACCAGATGTAAGCTTGGAATTCATGAGTCTGAAAATTCTTTTTCATCAGCTTACGGAAAGACTCGATGGTTTCAGTAAAACACCTCGGTCTAAAGCCGACCTTGTTGTAATATCACGCATAGAATCAATCAAGATATCTGCCACCTCTGTTCGATTCGTTTGAACCATCTTTCAAAACTACCCCAGGTCCGGCTGTTTGCTCTTCAGATTTCTTATCCAAACTGTTTCAATAAAATGATTAATTCGATAGCCCAAGAGGAAACGCTTTGTCTAAACGGCCAGAACATTTCACGCCTTCTTCGTAAAGGGATAAGATACACTCTGTGTCCCCGTGGACCCCCGTGGGATCGTCTTCGCACCTGCCTATTGTGACGTGAGGCAGGGGTCCAAATCTTAAAGGATCCCCTAATGTGCTGTCATCCCCTAGTCTTTCAATGTATTCTCTGGGCTTAATTGAATACAAACAACTTTATTCACAATATGACAGGCTAAGGCTGGGGCTGTGTATCTATTTCGGGCTGATAATCAATAGGGGACAAAACGGCTCCAAGTGGTCCGGGCGGAGTCTTAAGTCAAACTGAATTGTAATTAACAAAGTTAATGAAGTACCAACCTCTGGGGACGGTGAGGGAGGCAGTGACTGGGGCAATTAATCTTGACTAATGTCAACTTGAAATGGACAGTTCTGATCCAGGTCTCATTTCGACTGAGTTAATGACAAGACTGTATCTTTTCAAAAACGTCATGCGAATCTCATGACAGGTGGAGAAAATGAAACTTCTGCCATGCACTCGACACATTGACACACCTAAGAAGTTCTGAAGACGAGTATTATTTGTGTCAGATAGTTTTTTTTTAAACTATTGAAACTGAAACGGGCCGACATTTTCAGGCCGACATCGGTTACAAAGTACCGGTATAAAATTTGATGATTTTAAAGAAATACCCTGAAATGAATTTTGTGAACCATGCACTTTTGTTCCGCAGTTCTGGAGAAGTCCAGCATAGTATTTTTTTTATATATAAATTGTATGATTGGTCGACCTGCTCTCTCTTTAGGCAGAACCCTTTCAAAAAACTATAAAAAAAAAATCCAACTGCTTCAGCGTGCTGTATTGTCTTTACCATTGACTGTTGCAAATCAAATTTCATCGGCATGACAGTTTTTGTCACAGTAAATTTTGTTGTTCAATTTTAGCGACCCAAAGTTAAATGCATAATTACCTATTCCTTGTCTGCAGCTTTCAACTGTTCCGTACGAACCCAGAAACTTGAAATCTTCGTTACTTCCTTTGAAGGTGCTGTCTTTCACAGTCTCTCCCTTCAAGCGAGATCTCCGAACCGTGTGCTCATCACCGCCAGACAGAGGACCAAGGCAACCGGGCACAAACGCCATGTGACCGGCCGGCAACTTTGGTGAAAACACGGTCGCATCTCGACGGTTTGGTAACTTCCCAACGCCCTCAAAACGAGTCTGACGTGATGCCAAGTCATCCACTTCGTCTTCGAGATCCTGCTTCTCCTTGTAGTTTTTCACCTCAGCTTCCCGAAGACCTAAGATGGCATCAATGGTGAAAGAGGATGTTCTTTTTTCATCAGTAGACCTACAGCGAGGGAGACGTCTCCTTGATGAAGTCGAGAGAGGATACAGACAGCGGGCATGACCCAGAACCATGGGGGCATACGATAGTGGTAGACCGGTGCTGGCATGCCAGACAGTTGCTGGTGAGAAAGGAAACAATGTTGGGTACGACTCGGGACTCATCATGGTGGACAGTGGCAACTTGCTCTTTCTCAATATTTTGCTGCGAGAGATTTTCTTGTAAAGACGAGAGATTTCCCAGCCTAGAGGTTCAAAACGTGGATTTCAATCTAATAAGATGCCAAATGAAAGACCGACCAGTCAGATACTCTTCGGAGGTCCACCAACTCATCGTCAAAATCGCTTTTGATAAATGGTGTTTCGGGTGTGATGGGTTGTATGAGGCTTAACGCCAGTAACGCCTCCGTATTTAAGTGGTTTTCAACGGGTGTCGTGAATGACAGAGAAGCTGCAATCATCTGTCTGAGGCCTTAATCCCATCAACTTGTTCTATTTACATTCTCCCCGTGCAAAAAAAATCGAACTCAGTACACACATTAAAAACGGAGGATGATGGGCCATTAATTATTTATTAAGCATTATGAGAGGCTGAATAAACGGGGTTGGGTTGATGGATGAGACACAGTGCACAACATCTCATCCAATGAGAATCATTGGACGGCTGGATTTAACGCAACTAGCTGACCCAGTCATTCTATTGGATGCAGCAGCGTGGCCAAGGGGGGCCTGCCCACCCCCACCCCCACAAATTGCCGGTGCCCGCCCAGGTGACCCCATAAAAAAATGTAGATACATGTAATTTCATTACAAAAACAAGGTACCTGCCGCCCGCCCCCCCCCCCACACACACACACACTGGAAAGTAATGCCCCCCCCCCCCCCGTGCCTTAGTGAAAAATCCTGGCTGCGCCGCTGATTGGCCGAGTATTTTGTACACTGTAGCCATTTTCGAACCAACGTCTTGGGCTTGGGCTCTAGCTTGGGCTCTGGCTTGGTCTCTGGCTTTGGCTCTAGCTTGGGCTCTGGCTTGGGCTCTGGCTTGGGCTCTGGTTTGGGCTCTGGCTTTGGCTCTAGCTTGGGCTCTGGCTTGGCCTCTGACTTGGGCTCTGGCTTGGGCTCTGGCTTGGGCTCTGGCTTGGGCTCTGGCTTGGGCTCTGGCTTGGGCTCTGGCTTGGGCTCTGGCTTGGGCTCTGGCTTGGGTTGGGCTCTGGCTTGGGCCTCGTCGGTTTATTTTGAAATGGTGAGCTTTCGGTACGGTTCATTGTTCATTGCCTAGATTCCTGACTAAATTTCAAAACTGAGGAAAATGTTAATTTTTTTTCTTAGTTGATTCATTGAAGTTTTTGTTTTCCAAATGAATGATCTGAACGTATGAATACTAACAATGTTGACAGCAATAACGTCAATGACAACGGGCAATGGCAATAGCATTTCGACATAGACAGTGACAAAGACATCGACATGCAGAAGTGACAAAAAACAAAATAGAACTGTTACAGATCCACCAGCACCAACAACGACAGCTGCTTTTAAACAACAAAAACAACAACAAACACAACATCATCAACATATCGACAACAAAAACGACATTATCGACAGCTATCATTCCAATGCGTCTTCCAATGTTGACTGACCTACTTTGTTGACCTTTCATTAATTTCCAATATTATTTGCTGTAACTTAATTTGACTGCCTCATTAGACTCCATACTATGCACGGGGGGGGGACGAGTATAGCCTAGACAGTGTGAGGGAGGTACTTTGGAAAGTAACAGGGTGGGGTCCCAGTTAGGTTTCAAGCACTTGCGTAGAGGGCCCATGAGCACGCCCGCCCAATAGTCTGCCCAGCTTTCACAGGAAACGGGAGATGTCCCCAGCACCCACCCCCTCTGATGTGCCCGTAAATTTAGAGACCTAACAGGTTCGGGAAGAATTACTTCTTGGCCCCCTCTAAGAAAAGTTGTATCTGAGCCACGACCTACTTCTTGTTTTGAAAGGTTGAAAACCCAGTTTATTTTATTCGCTGGAATTAATTTCAAGGTATTTTTTTTCCCGATATTGATTGACGTACAGCTATATGAAAACAATAGCTTAGTTTGCGCTTATGCTCATGGTATGCAACTAAATTGCCACACTAATAACTCAATGGTCCTCGTCAAATTATGTATACAAGACTCTAACAATAAATCGATTCCAAACCATTCAAGCTACTTCCATCTGACAAGATAACCGTATTTTCATTCATGCCCCAGTTAATACTTTGCTGATTAAATTAATTTTGAATTGGTTCGAAAATATTATGCCTCTCACGACACAACTCAGTTACCAAAACAAACAATTATCTGGCTCGCTCACGCTGACGAAGAGCGGCAGCCGTTGGTGAACAAACAACGTCTTAAACAGCCAAATCACTGATTGTGCTACAAGAGGAAGCTTAAAATATTATTTTGATTTGTCCTTTCATGCGAATTGTGTCGATAGTGGGAAGATTAGACGATTAGTTTCCGGGCGGTTTACCGAGCGTGACTCGGACAAGCAACAGGGGGATTACGTGGTGGAAGCACGGCGGACTGTGGGGCACGCTCTCTGGTCCAACGCTGTCTTCACGGTGGAGTGCGTTAACAAACACAAGGCAAAGACAATGTTCTTTCTTTAATACGAGAGCGGGGGTGGCAAATGAAGCACAAAAATTGACACGATTTCTCAGGGGTAAAGTGGTGGGGGTGTATTCTATTGTGACGTCACTGAAACGGGTCTAATTTTGTTGGTTGGGTAAGAGGCGTGTCACACTATAATCTTTACTGTATTTCAAAGTCTGTTAATATAATAATTAGACACACATGAAATTTCCCATTTAATTAGGCCTAGGTGCGGCAAATAATTTGTGATTTAGCCTTTTGAATTAGTCCTAATAAGAGCATGTCATACAGCAGAATATGGAAAAGTCTAAACCAGAGGTCCGCAAACTTGTAGGCCGGCAACCCAATTAAAATTCAGGCACTCAACCACAACCCGTCCGCCGATTGCCAGTCGACGAACCCCGTCTACAGAGGTAAAAATAAATAAATAAATAAATAAATAAATAAATAAACAGGGCTAATGTTAACAAAAGTGAATTATCTATCAATGCAGTTTTTATCATCATATCCCGGTATCCATGGGGGGGATCCAGAAATATTTTCAGTGGGTCTCAGTACTCAGAAAGATGTGTCAGTACCCGAAGAAGTGCAAGGAGAGAAGCCCTGAGGGCCGGAGGAGGGCTACACTACCCTTTAGCACCCCGCCCCCGTCGATCCACTAATGTAACTTTACGAGTAATTGCATTGAACTGCTGACACTAAATACAAGTTAAGATCAGATACCGTGTTTTTCTGATAAGGCGATTGTGGGCAATCTTTGTTTCTGACGGAACGATCATGCATCTAAAAGTCTTACGATACATTTTAGCGCTTCTAACAAAAGTTTGGCAACCCACCTGGGTTTTTTTTTCTGGTTGCGACCCATAGTTTCCGATATATTGGTCTAAATCTAAATAATACAGTCTCCACAGAAGCGTAAACTTAGTTGAGGTGTAGACACAGAAAAAAACCTGCCTGAACAAAATGCCAAGAAACTTGTAAGAGCGCCACAGCCGTGTCATTTATTTTTTTAGTATTAGTCTAAAAACTTATTGATTCTGAACTTACTATATACCAGTACCGATCTTCCATAGAAATATTTCTACCTGAACTACTGTCAAAGTCGAGAAAATTGAATTTGAAGACCCCGATTTTATTTTCATTGTAACAACCGAAATTAAGGAAAATTTGTTTACATGCTGAAAAGTGTGCAAGTTTTTCACTATTTTCTCCTGACTCAGACGACGGATTGAGCCCATGTTCACAGTTTTTTTTTCATGCTTGTATTGAATCATGCAAACTAAGAACACTGCACTATCAGCTTTTTACCATTCCTATATTTTACCTTTAAGAATTCTCACGTACCAAAAGTTCGCACGATATTTTTCACGAAACGTTTATAGAAGATGTAGCCTACTTGCTCGATAGAGATTTAACTACTCGTGACAAAACCACAAACAGGTGGTTAATGTCGTTATCTTTGCAAGACTATAATACTTATTTTAAGAAATCCACTGAATAAAATCTGTATTATTAAATTGTTTCTTACTTCCGTCTTTCGAAAGCCCATTACGCTATTGGGGAAAGAGAGAAAAACGAAAGATATACCGTGCTGAAGATCGAAACAGATATCATTGTTACTTTGTAATCGCTTGTTTTCTTTGCTTTTTTGCAGGGAATTTCCAGTTTTTATCGTGTGCGCTATATACTTACACTAAATTTACACTGAGTTTCATAGCAGAGGACAGAAACAAATAAACCAAGATCCACAGCTTTCCCGCCATTTTGTGGAACCAAACTGTTGACTCCACAAAATGGCGGACCGTATGTATGTATGTAGAGTGTGGTTCCGCTGGTTGTATTTCCCAGAGGCAAATGTATGTTTTTTAAATTACCATACCGGACTCGCTAATTACAACACAAGTGTTCTATTGCATGAACAAGTCTTAAAAAGGATCAAGGAGCAATACAAACAGCCACATTTTAAGAGATTTGAAGGCAACGTTCCTTTTTTAAAACGTCCCCCAATGGTTAAGAGTTCCCCCATTCTCTGATGCCCCGCCCACTTGATGTGCCACTGGTTGATGGTGGTAATGAAGGGGGAAATGACAATGAAACTGGGCCCAATTTCATAGAACTGCATAGCGGCACAAAAAGTAGCTAAGCACTATGCTTACCAGAATAAGGTTACCAGCCAAACTACCATGTCACAGGTACAGTGTGTGGCAGGTATCCTGCTCATTTCTGCTGAGCAGAACATTTTTAAAGCGATATTTTCTGCTTAAGCAGCTCCATGAAATTGGGCCCATACAGGTAGAGTGACAACTACATGATAATGAAGCTTTCTAACAATGTGGGAAATTATACACTTGTAGCGGTTTGAAGCTGTCAATACTTAATTGCTATTGACATAGTTATTGAACCTAACTGTTTTCATAACGCAGCACTTTGTAAATTGCGAAAATTAAAAAAGGAGTTGATGTGATCAAATTAAGGCGCCCAATAAACACGGTCATGTGGTTACTAATCGATTACAGTCAACTCATACCGTTTGGCTCTGTACTTTGTATTATAATTGGAACAAGTTATACTCTGATTATTTAGAACAAAAAATCCTTTTTGTTTTAGTTCCAAGAAATTAAAACCACATACAAATGAAATTCCTCTTGAATGGTGATCAACTCAATTTTGCATTATTTACCAGCGTTTATACAAGTTCTTTCCGCAGTCCAACCATTTTTGGCAATTATTAATCTAGGCAAGTTAGTGTAATTGTAATGAAACATTAAAATTCAATCTCAAAACACTAATTTATGGTCCCACAGTTGGGTCAACTGAACCTGGTCTACCCTAGCCCGTGGTGAGCGCCGTTTACCAATCGTTGCAAACTGACCATCATCTGTCTTCGTACCACCCATATGAAAAGTGTGATAGATATGGGGATCTGATGTATTTTTGTTTGTTACCGAGTTGGATTTGGATATCATCATGTTCAGTTCCTGTCCGAGCATGTGGGCATCTTTACCCGTCTGGGTGAAAGTCTTATTCTGGGTCAAGCGAGTGTCCACCAGACTCTCATCCGACGAGCGCGCGGGGGTGAGGGAGACCTTCACGGCTGGCGGTCGGATTTGTATTATTCTCTGCTGTGTGGTAATGAAGGCTGGGTGGGAGGAGGCAATGAGTCGAAGATCTGGTGCAGATATGGAGTGCCTTTTGTGCAAAGTTAAGACTTCCCCAGGAGTCGTGCCAGGAGTCTCTTGACGGGGTTGTGATGTTGGAGGTGGTCTTCGTACGTCCATAGAGCGTCTTTTACCACGATTGAAGCTCGGCATCAAACTTGCAAAGACAAAATTAGAGAGATTCGTTACACTTTTGTTTTCACTATTTTGTGTCTACATAGTCTGATCTACCTTAACTATCAACGATGCTGTTAGCAAACTGCTTTGATGAAGAAGGGAACCCAACCTCGATTGCTACTGCGTGTAAAGTTCGAGGAGCCATTTTCCGACAATAATTTTATATAATATAAATGTTCCCGAAAGACCAAGTTTCCGGGAGCAATGGAAAGTAAATTGAAGAACATTTTCGTTGCAGTTTAATGATGATAAATATTTTAATTCTGAAGATATTCATACAGCTTTGCAGGCGCGGTTCTGGAGCCAATACTTGTTGGGGGATAGCGGGCTAGATCCTTCGCTCGTGACGTCACCTTCTAACTTTCGCTACTGCTATTTGCAGCGCATTATTTTCATGTATTTGGCGCGTACAGTAAGTGGAAAGTTACAATAATCAAATTTAATACAATGCATGATGCAGTTGCGTGCAAATTTCGACACCAAAACGGTGGACAGTACAAAATGATCCTGCACTATCCATTTGAATCTTTCATGAAGAACCATTATTATTATTTATTTATTTGTTTTACTTTTTTTTCTTTTTTTTCTTTTTTTTTTTTTGGGGGGGGGGGAGGAGCGGTGCTAGACAAATGTTTTGGGGGACTAAGCCCCTAGCGCCCCCTAGCGCCTGCAGCTTTGTTTCTGATTTCTTACTATATGTTCTCCCTAAAAATGAATGTTTTTACCCAACGGGAAAACAAATTGCACTCTTCATGTTTTGTTCGGAAATGAAATCAGAAAGTTATAGTGTTTTGACATACTCGTTTCTCTTCATGAAGCAACATAGACCAATGATGATGCAAGATACAATGCCAGCGGCCACACAAAGAGGTATGATCAACTGTAGATCATTGGTCCTGTACAGCCCAGAATCCGACCAAGAAGGTGCACTAGCACTGGCTTCAGGAACTCCGGACGTAGTATTGCCTATTGATGTGGTACTAGAAACTGAAGACAAATCCGGCTGTTCCGATAATGTAGTTCCTACGGATCCCGAAGTGAGCTTAGTGCTGCTGGAATTAGACATATCACCTCGGTTTGTCTGGACTGACTCTGTTGTTTCATTCATGTTTGCTGATGTTGTCTGGATGTACATGAACGTGTATGTACTATATTCCTGACCAGGGTGATTAGGTCATCGCCCTCTACGGTTGACTGTTTCTCTTGGTGCGTCGAGATGTCTTCCTTATGGACTTGTAAGATTTTCTCAATGGAACATCTTTTGATGAGTAGGGCACAGTCTTACTACACGTTCTAAAGAGAGAGAGAGGCAGAGGGAGAGAGGGGGGACAGAGTAGAAAATAGTTGTATTGTAATAATCTTGCATTCTGAGGATTGGAATTTGAGTGTTAAGTTCAGTGGACGTGGGTGGCTTGACATGGGATGAGAGAGCTAAAAAATCCTGTCATCACCGTTTAAGCAGGGTCTGCAATCGATTTCACCAAACTCTTCCTAACTTGGGAATCATCTTAACTTTAAGATGTGTAGTGCTTTGTATGGATGACTTCACACTTTCCTTAGCAATTAAGATTGATTCATACTTCTTAATGTAAAAGAGTGCAAAACATCACTCTCTTGCCAGAGTGGTGGTGTAATTGTCACTCTTTTTAGAGTGCAGTTCATTCTAGTTTGCTCTTTTAGAGTGAAATTTGAGCGAAGTTCACTCTGATTTGAGTGAAAAAGAAAATATTTCCACTCTAAAAAGAGTTGTCCCCCATACCACTCTTTTAAAAGAGCCATATGGCGGACAAGTCTTTTTAGAGTGGAAGCATTTTCTTTTTCACTCAATTCAGAGTGAAGTTTACTCAATTTTCACTCAAAAAGAGCAAACTAGAGATAATTGCACTCTAAAAAGAGTGAAAATTACACCACCACTCAGGCAAGAGAGTGATGTTTTCACTTTTTTACATTAAGAGAGTATACATTTCACTCATCTTAAGATTGATCATAGCGCTTCGTGAAACCGGCTGCTGGTCATTTTTCTTATCATACTGTTTTTAAATGCCAAACAGAGGCTGCCCGTTACGCATACTCATAGACTGAACCCTTTTATGTGTTGATTATCATTCCCTTGCTATTTTCGAAACCACGATTTACTCTCTAATTGTAAAAAAAGTGAAAAAAAAACACGTTTTGTCCGCCATACCTGTACCACTCTTGCAAAGAGCCATATGGCGGACAACTCTTTTTAGAGTAAAAGACGGGAATTGTCAACTTGAATTAGAGTGAAGTTCGTGGCTTCAATGTTCGCTCAAAACGGGCGATGCACGGTGAGTTTCACCCTGTAAGGGGCCGAAATGACACCACTCGGGTGAGAGAGTGAAGTTAGTTAGGCTTCTGGCCACCGCCGTCCGCTTCTTTTAAGTCCCGTCCGAAAGTACGTTTCAACGGTAACTGACCGTGGCCCACTACGCCGGAGCCCAAGTCTAAAGCCGTACTTTCGCAAAAGGGACACAGGCCGAATCGAACCTGCATAATAGGCCTACATGGGAAGCCGACTAAGTTTGTTGCAACATCATGGTTCATTACAAGGAACTACCTTAGCTGGTTGTCATCAGCGGGTTGTTTGCAGGCTCGCTCTTCTGTTTGAGCTCTTTTTACATAGCTATAATTTGTGATGTTAGTTTTGTTTATTAGTTTGTCAACTTACCCTCCTAGAAGAGACCAGGCAGTATGGTCTTGTCTACCTCCGCTTACGGTGATTCTTGGGTGCTTGCGCGTGGTCGCGAATGGTGAGCTATTTCTTGATTTACTAGAAGTCTGAAGCAGACTGATTTTACGATGGGCCATATACACTTCGCAATCGTAAACCACAGAATGAGTAAGTCCAGTAATGATAATGTTAGCGTGTGAGCTTAGTACTTTCAGTATCGGAATTCCAAAATGAATATTCAATAGGTGACGTCTTCTTATAATCTATTTTTAACAGTAGTTTTTGTTACTAATATTTTGAATACTGATCCATGTTGAAAGTGAAACGACGTTTTTGTTATTGTTGTTGTTGTTGTTGTTGTTGTTGTTGTTGTTGTTGTTGTTGTTGTTGTTGTTGTTGTTTTTGTGGTTTTTTTTGTTTTTTTCGCTTAGTAATTGTACTGTATATTCTATAGACAAGGAAGAAAGTTTGTTTGTTTGTTTGTTTGTTTGTTTTTTGTTTAATAATCATTATGGTGAAACGGATTGAGTACTGGACGAGACTAATATGCATATTCACCTGAACTGGAAATCATACTTCGGTTCATTGCGATTGTCTGATGGAAGTAATCATCAAAGAATTGGGACAACTTTGTTCTTCAGAGCATAGCAAGGCTTGCTGTATGTTCATAGGTTCAAGTCCACTAATGAGTTATCAGCAAAGATGCTAGAAAAACAAGATAGGACACTCTGTGTAGAAACGTGAAACGCAAAATGGATGCGCCCGCTGTTGTTTGGTAGCTAGGTAAAACCAAAGATCATTTGCGGCCTACTAAATGGAAAACTTAGGCCGAACAATTCCACCAACTAAAAAGGGTGAAGGCAGATCGACAGATTGGTGTTCGGCCATTGTGCCAATAATCCTAGCAAAATTGACACATGAGGAAGGGCGCCATCACGCGGCAGATAGTTAAAAAGGCGTTACATCTGCTACCGTGCAAAACGGCACAACTTGTTTTTCTAGTATATTTTGGTATCAGCTGTCTGACATCTAAGCGCTCCCCCACAATAGAGATCAACACTTCACCATTTAAATAGCGCCCTCTGCGGAGATTTGATTATTCTTGACGCATTTTATCCATTTGGCGCTCGATAAGTGGCAGGGTGTACCCCCCCCCCTATTGTGTCTTAAAATTGTGCTCTGGAAATCTTTGGAATTTTTTTGAGGATTTTAGGGGGGGGGGGTACTTCTGCACAAGAGGGGAAGAGTGTGTTAGAGTATGGGAACATGGGACGCTAACTGGAGAACGTAAAATTGTATTTTCAAACTTGAAGGGGCTGTGTCGTCATGATTATAGCAGGCCTGTGGCTGTGCATGGAAAGATGAACTCTCGCAAAAGATACTGCACTCGCGCGCGCGCTTGCGGTCAAATCACAAAGGGTGCCGTCTTTGTCAAACTGTGACGTGCGCGCGTAGTAACTGGGTTATTCCATTTACTGTTATAATCATGACGATACAACCCCTTTAAGTTTCTTCATTTATTTACTTTTTAAACTTCACTTTGGAAACTTGTTTTACTAATTCGCATTTTTAGCTTATTGCATAAGCCATATATCCATAGTCATAGTTATCGCTGATTACACTGATGAATGAGAGTAAACGACCATTTTTTTTTGTTAGTCTGTGCATAGAGCAAGGACTGTGAGTACGACGGGACTACAAGGGAAAGTACACGCTCACGCGAGGTGCTGATGGGTGGGTGTTCGGGGGTGGTACAAGTACAGACAAGACGTAACTCGTGTGTAAGAGTTGTTTATTTATGCTGAAAGTTAAGATTGATGTTCTCGATTGTAGTTATTTGTTTATGCCGTATAGGGACAGTCAGTCACTATTGACCGCTTCTAAACAGCCCTTTTGGTTTTTGATTTCAGAGCAGTTTTCTTAAAATTTATTAAGCCATGTATTGAGATAGTTGCGACGTGGAGGGACCAGTTTTTTGTCACGTGGTTGCTGGACGTCATTTTCTGTCCAAATGTAGCACAGCCCAGTATACAGTAGTCTGGCACCGTGTGTGCGCACATGAGTCTCTCAATCATAATAGAAGAACTAGAGGGCGTACAAACCATGCAACACGGCCCGACAAGGAGCATTTTTTACCACTGAGAAAATGGCGCGGACCATTCATTTACACTGGTTACTCATCCGTTCACACAGCAGCCATTTTCTAAGTGGACATTTTGTATGCAATTGGCCCATAGGGATTTTCGCCCATGGTGAGTCAGTGGAGTTTCGTTCGTGGCATCGCGAGTGCTCCCTCTAGTTCTTATAAATAACTCTATGGTCTCTCAATAGACTGTGCAGGTCTCTGGTGTATCGAAAATGAGAAAACAAGTCGAACAGATTTTTTTTAATGAAATCAAATCTTCTTTTTAAGTTCTATTCAAACAAATTCTTGACAATCAAAATATATATAGCAATTTAGTCAGTATTGGAAGCTTAATTTTAGTGTAGTTCACCATGATGAGTATCACCATTGCGCCCTCTCGTGCCATTGGAAACTTGAGCCGTCAAATTCTGGACTTGTCTTTCATTTGAAATTTGGATCAAAATTTCAAGAGCTATTTGTAGAACAGAGATATACGTAATAATTATAAGAGAAACGTAATTGGGTAACTAACATGAAATAGATGGTCATTGAGTCAAAATGTTAATAATACTTTACATTCGATGTTTATTTCGATTCGAACATTAAACAGTCGCCGGCATTAAAAAGCCACCGACATCAATACAACTTAATCTTAACTTTCAGCATAAATAAACAAATATTGTGCTATAAATTAAACAAAACAGGAGCTCGGCAACACTCCAACATGATGACGTCACAACGTGCATAAAAAACGGCATAGAACAACAGTGGCAAGATCACTTGGATTCTTACAAATTGTACAAATGTATAATAAATGTGTACAAAATTGCACAAAATACATACAAAACCTTAACAAAAAATCATATCAGGTGAAACAAACAAATTCTTAGACTGTTTCGCTTGCTCGGATAAGTTACATTTTGGTGTAAAAATACACAATTAGCCTCTGTCAAATTGACATCATTTGTCAAGATGGCGGCATTTCATGCTGCTGTAACTCAATGGAAAATATCAGTCCACTTCCCAGCAGGATAATCCCATGGAAATAAAATTAAAACAAAATAACCCCTAGAAATCTTCGAGTATTTCAAAAGAAATTTCAATATTGAGAGCTATTCTTAAGTATTTTGTTCGTATTTTTTAAAAAAGTATTTATCATGTAGCATTGGATTATCCGCCATATTGACTTTTCCACTAAACGCCCTCATCGTTCAATATCGGTAATTTTATGACAGAGGCTAGTTGGGCAGAGAAACATAAAATATAAATGGACTACTATAAAAACATTATACTTCAAATACGACTCTCAGCATCGGATAAATTTACAAGAGATGCTTATACGTGTATAGCAATTCTTTTAACAAGTTTGCAGGAGCCCCCCACCCCGGGCCCACTACGCCACATGTACCATCACAGTGGTGAATGTTGTTTGTTCCTTGTTGGTGACAAGGCTGTCTACCAGTAAGCATATTTTATGAGTTTACCAGTAAGCATATTTTAAGTGCTTACCATAGCAGAACAAAACATACGTAAGCAAAAGTGTATTTCGATCAAGAAGATTTGATAGCGCGTTCACAAAGGAGGTGCATTGTTGCTCGTTCTTCTAAAAAAAAACCACTGGCCAGGTAGCGTGCTTTTTTACTTTGCTTTTATAACAGTCAGCAGTGGTTTATGAAATAGAACCTGTAAACCGTGAGCTAGCGAGTCGTTCCTCGTCATAATGCGTCTGCCTACACAGACTTATCAAGGAAGTTGGCCCAGCTGGTCCTGAATCACACGCTGTTTACCATCCGTTTACACTAAACGGCGTCCGGGCACTGTCATATACGTCACAAATGAACCGGATAACACCGGCAAACATAGGGGGGGGAGGGGGGGAGGGGGGAGGGGGGGAGGGGGGGAGGGGGGAGGGGGGAGGGGGGGAGGGGGGGGGGGAGGGATTGGAGATTTTTTTTGTCTTTCTATTTTCTTAAAATCTTATCCGAAACTATCTAATACATGTACATAGATCCAGTTGGATTTTTGTGTAATGTTCAGTTGCTGATTACAGGGAAAAACGAGTGAACTTAACAAAAAAAGTACACGGTGGTTTGAGAAGTGATCGATTGTTAGGTTTAAACTGACCATTCCACATTGTAAATAAGTGCAACACGGATTGTGTGATTTTTTTTATAGGCCGTTGGGATGGGGTAATGGTGTTATCGTGTAGTCATTATGTCAGAAGGAACGCACTTTAGGTTTGTGTACATTGTGAAGTATTCCAAAACTAGCTTAAAAACAATCACACTGTAACAGTTTGGGCTAAAATAAGCTGTAATTAATTAAACAAATTGTAAACAGGTGCATTCTCACTTCATACCCTGTACAATCCAAGTCCATTTAGGAAACAAAATAGCTTGTTGTTTGACGACAATAGTTTAAGTTTATCTTTAAAAATACTGGATTTTGGCGTCATTATCAGACCACAGTGTGGGTCTGTCTTGTACAGAAAACTTTACTCTGGCTTTAAACTGTGTGAAAAATATCATTAATAAGTTATCTTGTAAAATGAACACACCAATTTTTATACAATATACAAAATACACAACTTTACTGATAATGATTCTCTTTTTTTTTTTTTTTTTACGATGGCGAACAAATTGGTTTAGCCCCCTGTCCGTGGTCAGGGTGTTGCCAACCACAAGAGGGCGCTATTGCAAAATTAAATACGGACGGACATTTTGGCTGCGGAACTTGGTGCCGTGGTTTATCAGAGGCTGGGACCAGACACGGGAGGGATGCGCTCCTGGTCCTCCGGGCACCAGGGAAAAGCACCGGCAGTGACTTCCTAAAATCATGGGGTGTCTGGCAGTCTCTGCCGGGCAACTGGAGGGGGTTGTCCCGCTGCTGTTTCAGTTCGGCCTCGTACTTCAGAAGCTGGAGCATGAAGGAGAAGTTTGGCGAGATGACTTTGCGGAGACTGCGAACGAACTCGAAGGCTTCCTCCAGGCGCATGGATTGAACCTTCATGAGGTAGGCGAGGCAGACGGTGGCTGAGCGACTAATACCAGCTCGACAATGAATCAGGACGGATCCTCCAGCCAGTTTGACTGCATCTAAAAGAACAAAATAAAAGCAAAAATAATCATAAGAATTTGTTTTCCAGTATTCATGTATGGGCAGTGTAGCATGAAGAATATAACGTATGAGAGGGGTGTTTGGTGGATTGTTGGCCGAACAAAAGTGTTTTGGATATCCATGGAGCGGCTATTGTTGCTTCATTCTTGACTTGAAGGTACAGGCTCGTCGAAAACAAATAGCCGTCGGGTATTTCTTGCAGTGAGAAAGGCGTCTCACAGTAACACGTTGTATTTGTGTATGAACATGTACATGAACACTTTTCGTGCCACGAAATTGGCCGTCGGGCAATAAGCCTTTTTCAGACATGGTGGACACTATAGCAGAACACTGTTTGGCTTGGGTGTATACAGACAAATTTACCCAAACCTAAAGAATGTCTGAGTGTTATGTCAACCATTATCTCAAAATGGCTTGTGGGGACGAGCTTGCGCCTTTAAACAAAATACCCCGTCAACTTACTTATGAAATCAATGGCGTCAGGGAACCATGACAACAGATCGGCCTCGTTATCATCATCAACGGGTATGTTCTTATACGTGATTCCTCCGTCGTTCATGAAGTAGTTTGGCACACAACGAGAGACGTTCAGGACAGCCGTGATGCCGTGAACCTCAAGAAGGTCCCTCCGAGCTGCATGGAAGGCGTTCCCGAGAAAGAGATGCGGGAGGATCTGCACCGGCTCCCCCTCTGTGTGAATCGGGATGGTGCGGGCCGGCACCGAGGAGGTTTCGTTGGCTGAGGTCGGCACGAGAGGTACCGTGGCGCACCTCGTGAGACGCTGGAGGCGCAGTGAGGGTACAACGGCGGCGGCGGCGGGAGGTTCTACGGTGGCTGCTGCCTCTGGTGGCGGTGGTTTAGGCTGGACTGAAGATGCTGTACACAAAGATGAATACTCCTTGCTGAATTTATTGAAACCGCCTGAAATGACACACAGAATGAAAAACAAAAGATTAAATAGTCTGAATCAACACTACCCTTTTAAAGCTTACCCCCAGTCAATCATGTTTCCTAGTGAACTGAAACTAGGCTAAGCTTAGGTCAGTGGCCATGGAAATAATCTAGCGCCTTGGGCATCATTATAATGTGTCTTTAGTTGATAAATATCTGTGAGTTTCCTCTTCAACTTCACATAATCCTCAAAATAAAAAAAGGTCTAGATTTGAAACAGAAGGGCACCTGTCATTATCATTGTCACTCCCCCCCCCCCTTAAGGGTTATAAAAATACAACTGATTATCTACTGACAACCAACGATTCAAGCCTTTCCCACTTGACGATGCATTATAAACATGTTTAACATCCACAGAGGACAGATCCAATTATCCTCAGTGAACTTGTTGCTGTGCGTACAAGAGGAAGGCGAATTATTATGGAACACGAAAACAAAGGATCTAACAAATTATCATATTAAAGTAAAATTGCCTGTTTCCGTTTGTAAACCTAAACTCAGACCCCTCACTCCTTTTCCCATAACTCGTAAAAACAGGTTATTCTGATTACGGTGACTTAATCAATCCCCAAATAATGCACAACATCGAACATGGAATCATGGTAAATATAATAATAACTGAGGCACTAAAGAGTGAAAACAATTTTGATGTAGTTTGTTTTGTAGTGCAATACCGCCCTCTTTTGAAACCACAGCTCAAAACAGCAAGACAACCAGCGGTCGACAAATTAATGAACCACAACTTATGGGAAAGAAATCTAATGAGAGAAATTTAACAAAAATCTCTAATGCTGCAGCATTACTTTACTGTTATGAAATTACAAAAAAAATAGAACACAAGACGCATTTTATTGGCAACACAATCCTAAATAAACACAGTGAATGGATGACTTAGGAATGAGGCCAAAATGTAGAGCACTGAGGGAAATCAGTGGAGTTCCGCTGGACTCAGGGAAAACCGGATTTTACCGGATTGGTTCTAATGACACCCTGAGTGACCAGTTCCCGTAGGGGCTGATGGGATCATCTCCAAGTTGTTATTCACAGATCTTTAAAGGGACGCTACAAGATTGATTCGAAGGTTGTTTCTCTTCAAGCACCTCCACATTATTTATGCTTTAGTTGGTTTATTTTTTATTTTTATTTTTATATTTTTATATATATATTTTTATTTTTATTAATTTACATATTTGTTTTATATATATATATATTTATATTCTTGTGTTTATTGTACTTATGTACTACCGTGTATTTCTTTGTGTTTTTACTGTGTATTCATTCATTTCTTTATTTATTTATATTTCTCTATTTGCCACATTGTTGTGCCCCTTTTTATGTTTAATCTGTTATACTTCTAGTATTTCATTTAAATTTGTTTTTGTTGTAACCCTTCTACTTACTTTTATATACGTATATGAATATTTATTTCACAGTATATATAATTCAATTCTTGTTTTTCATTCATTCCTGTAATTGGCGGCTTGTCCGCTGTTGGTTTGGTCAATAAATAAATAAATAAATAAATAAATTTGCCTCAAACAAAATTGTCCCTCCTTCGGAAAACGACAAAAAATAGCTTTTTTTTTTTTTTTTTTTTTTTTGGGGGGGGGGAAAGAAACCCATCAAACAATGTTGTCACAAACCGTTTCACTTAATTTGCTATTTTGTTAAAAACAAAAACCACAAGCACCTGTTTATGAGAACCGTTCATGTTTTTTTACGAGATACTTCCTTAGCTTATGAGCATCGACGTGAACTACATGTTTCAACTTCCTATTTTTCGAATGACAATATTTCCCATTACAGCAAAACCTGGCATCCAATCCATTATAACCAGTCACGTTCCAACAACAAAAAATATATTAATTTACTGAAATGATTAATAATGACCCCTATTAACTGGTCATAAATTGATCGATCGTGACCCCGTCTTGAACCTGTCAATGACCCATGTCATCCTTGGCAATGGGGCTAAAATAACGACCATTCAATCCTTTTGAAGAATAACCTTTACCTGAAGATGTTTTGTAATACATGGTAAATTGTAACTACCGCTTCAAGCCATTCAAGCCGTGATTCAAGCCATTGCTGATAGACAGTGCATGGGTAAACATGGCCTGTATTTTCTCTACATCGTCAAGTAGGTTAGCGGGCTAAGTGTTACACCTGATGAAGGTTATACCTTTTTTCCTGACCGCAGTTACCTTGACATTGACTGCGTAGTTTCCTTAACACGCGGATCCTTTGTGACAAATACCTCTGTGACGTAGATTCCAGAACAAAATAACAACGGCTTAACCTTTCAACTTGTTGTGGAACAAGTTCATGCATTAAATCTTTTCACAGTTTTGCTTTGTACGAAAACCGCAAGTATTCAAAAGAATATGCTTAGTTTGATCATGGAAATTCCTTCCTCCATGGTTTGCTTTTATTTATTCATTTATTTATTTATTTATTTATTAATTTTGAGATAGAGAGCCAAACCGCAAACTTTGGTATGATCATTTGGGGCAATTTGTCAACCAATTACGCTATAGAGCTATTCGAACAACAACAACAACAACAACAACAACAACAACAACAACAACAACAACAACAACAACAACAACAACAACAACAACAACAACAACAACAACAACAACAACAACAACAACGACAACAACAAACAACAAAAAACGTCTTGGAACAAAATTATTCCTATAAATAACTCTTCAAAATTACATCTCCACAGCATTCAAAATTCATTATTTAAAACAAAATTGAAGGACAATTTAAAAAACCTAAATCTATCGAGTAATAAACTGTCCCTTCCTTCGGGGCTGTCTGGTGACGTGTAAACCCCTCCCAAGGCTGGTTGTACACACACTTCAAATATCACTGAAATCTCCACTTTCCTTTGTTCGTTGCACTCAGCAACCACACTCATTTTTGTATAGGGTTTCTTTGCCATACGCACACAGCTGTGGATGTGAGTGATATTATAAGCACAGGGGCATTTTTTAGCTGGGGGGGGGGGTTTCATGCCCTTGGGGTGATTTGTTTTTTTTGTGCGTGTTTTTTCTAGAGTAGACCATGCGTGATAGAGAACGATTTCGAAAGTTTAAAAAGGAGCATCCTTGTATGGTTAGCTAACGTGATTCTATAATGATTCTGTGGTTATACAGTTATCAGCTTTTGATTTATAAAAAAAAAAAAAAACTTCAATACTGAACATAAAGAGTATAGAATCTACACTTAACTTCAATTACATGTTGGATGAAAACACTGATTCCAACGACTCAAGCCTGTCACCTTTGACACCTGCATAAATAGCACCGTTCCTAGAAAAAATGGACCAAACTGAGTGGTGACCGCATTTCCGATGGAGAGATCACGGAAAATATAACTGATTACTTTTAACCGCAAACAATTAGCAAATAATTCCAAGTAAAAATCAGGATGATTTACCGACGTGTGTTTGGAAATACAACGTGGTCATCATCATTCAACCAAAATAGGGTTGTAGTGATAAAAAAAAAACCATAGAGGTCACATTGTCCGCAGTGATTGGTGCGCCGTTGCACCGTGTATTTTGTACCAATCCCAGCCAGTGAAACCTCCCGGTCCCACGGCCCACACCATCCCGATGTTGGCCCTCAACGATGTATATGTTTAACAGAAGCACATTATATATTTATTTACTTGGAATTTCAGAATCCAGCGGAAAACACATCCACATGTGAATCGGATGTGGACCAACCCCACACCACGTATAATTCTTAACATTCATATCACAGCTGGATACTTATACTCACTAAACATTATTTGCAATTCTAATTTGAAGTATGATTTGATTTTTTTTCTCTCTAAGATTTGTAGATTTGATTATTTAAAAAAACAAACATTTAGTGGAGGCCATATACAACACGTGAACATTGCTAAAACAAAACCAAACAAATATCATTGGACAGTGATTGACATAACGTTATTTTCTCCCTTCTAAATTTTCCGTTGAGATTAATCTCAGCTGATTTTCGAACCTTACATATGGTGTCTTACAAAATATAGAATTTTGCATTCACACATGTCTCCATTTTGTGTGTGTGTTCTGTTAATAATATCCGAATACATTAAGATCCGACAACATTAAGATTCGAGTTCTATTCATCGATCCTGTCTTTCTCTCTCTCTCTCTCTCCGGATCTCATTATTCATGCATTATATCGCTCAGTCATCCTGACAGCACGGTATAGCTGCCATGTTGTGTGTATTCGACTCGACAGACGCGATGTGCCGGGGAGTTTTTGTAACTCAATACGGTACGGAAGTAGTTATATATGTATCAATTGTAAGGGTAATCTCGCGAGATTCGACAGCTCTAGGGGAGCGAATGGCTTCCGATCGTATGATCACATTACTTAATACCTCTGCCTCGTATACACCATGTACTCATACTGAATAGTAATGAAAATCGTGAGGGGAATGTTTAGAACAAAATCAACACAGAGAAAAGCACACTTTTCACGAATTGCACGTGCGTTGTTTTATATATAGATACGAATAATTGCACATTACATTTTGACGCATTCCAGATTTTCAGATTAGACTAAGCATGGAAAAGACACTTTGAGACGGTCGTAGAAAAACAAACTCTCACAAATTAAGCTTTTAAAGGCCATTGGCTGAGTCTTTGTGTTTGATTCTTGATGAACTCATAGTCAAAAATAATAGTCCACATTTTCTAATAAAATGACAACAAAATGATACTCTAAATATTATACGCTCATCACGGCGCTTTAAACGTTTCTCTCTTTGTACGACAATCATCGACATTACAAACAATCATTTATTTGTTCAGATTAATGATTCTAAATTATGAATTCTGAATGTTTGATTATTGTATAAGTATATGACAGAAAACTTGCCCAAAACATGTTTAAAAGATCGTAACACTCCTTTTTAGTGTTGTTAGTTGTTGTCAACATTTATAATTTACACTTCGACAGTCTCAGAAGCCAGGTTTGGCGACAACACGCTGAGGTGCTCCCACCAGAATTTTAACAGTACACAATTTGTACACATAGACTCCAGAGACGAAGAGATCAGCACGTACATTGCCATTCATATATAGCCATTTATTTATGGATGTATAAAATACCACTGGGGTCGGATGGACGCGTGGGCATATTTATCAACTGCATTTCTCGGATTCCTTACAGTCCAAGCTTAAACTTGTGACGTTTGGAAACTATAAGGGACCGTGATTTATGTTTTCAAACGGATCAATCAGCGACCAACTGGCATACGTGATGCGGAAGGAGCTGGAGTGTCACAAGATGATCTCCTGCTCAAAGTGCGGAAGTTTTTTTTTTTTTGCATTCCGTTAAGGTCTCCCGTCTGCAGTTCCGGTTCCGTTTCCGATTATTGAAACAAAACAAATCCCACTATATGATTAAAAGAAAACCCTCAGCTATTCACGTGGGAGAATCTTAAGATACGTAGAAGTATACGTACTCACTTTCGATTTTGAGTTGATAGAAAACACTAATAAATACATACAAAGAAAGGGCGGGGTAGCTGGTTTCATTTAAAACAATAGGGTATGAAAATAAAATCTAAAAACAAAAACAGGTTGACAAGAAACTAGAAGGAATATATGGAAGGCATAGAAAAATAAAACTCATTTCTAATAATATTTCTTATAAACAGACACCAAATATCACTTCCGAAGGTTGAGAAGTATCCACAAATGATGACAGTATATTATTTGGGGGAAAACAATTGGCACTTCACGCTGCCCTCGAAAACGTAACCTCCGTCCTACCACAAAACTCGCGAAACCACAAAGAACCTGCTAGTTCAATGCTTTCCACGAAATAATTTACAATCGTCACATTGTTGGTATTCTCTTAATTTACCGCAGTGCCATTCCGTATAAATAAATGCCATGGTTCTTTATTTCCATCAAGATAAAGGACGTCCTTTTTTTCATGAAGTCCATTATTACATAACATCCTTTCATTCATCAATTAATCATTCATTCATTTATTCATGGTTTATTATAAAATAAATAAAAAACGTAAAAAAAACCCAACCCATTCCATTCTATGGCAGTCAAGGGCCGAATTAGGGGAAAATAAATAGTTGTTCTATACTATAAATAAAACTAAAGGTAGAATACAGGATTGATATTCATCGACTTTTTTTTAAAAATAATATCAGTCTGAAAGCTTACTGATTAAGAAGTTCACCAGTACCAATCTTCCATAGAAATATTTCTGTCTGAAATACTTCCAATGGCGTGAAAATAGACTTTGAAGACCCGATTTTAATTTCGGTTGTACATACAATCGAAATTAAGGACACAAGTGTTTACATGCTGAAAAGTGTGCATGGTTTTTCACTATTTTCTCCTGACTCGGATGGCGGATTAAGCCCAAACTTTCACAGGCTTGTTTTTTTGTTGCATGTATATATTGAATCACACAAAGTAAAAACACTGTACTACACTATATTTCACCTTTATGATAATAAAACACGAAATAGAGACACCGATAGTCACACAATCTGAGACATCAAAAAAGTTACAGTCACTTTACACAAACTTATGCATCAGACCCTTTCAGAGTTTCTTCCATTTCTCATGATTTTGTTTTCAATTATTGAGTATTAAATGTTATCTTGCTTCACGTAATAGTAATACACGTGTATTTTTTATAAAGTTTTACAGAATATGAAGTATTAATTTGCCATCTACAGCAGGGCATTAGGCGTTTATTTTTACTGATATTTTACATGTTGTTGTTTTGTTCATCCAGTGGCGAGTGTCAGACAAAACGGATGAATAAAGTTGACGATTTTCAAAACTGAAAGAGTAACTGTTTAATACTGATCACCACCATTTCATCGAAATATGAAAACTTTCTGTCCAATAAATCTGACCGTTAAAAGACGGTAGTTTCTGTATATCAATGCGATGTGACGAATCTTATCATCAGCTGTATCGCTGTCATCAACCCGCACCAACCACAAACAGATCACGAATGAGATATGATCTTCGTGGTCAGAATTCTTAACACACGGCAGGGAATTAGTGAACGCCCAAAGGTGACGTCACACCAACGAAATGATCACATCTTGTTATGTGGTAATTAATCATATGGGGCATATTCAATACCAGGTTCTATTTCTTTGGCAACTAAAATTATATAAATATGAAAACTTGTATTGTTGAATGTAACAATACGTGTATACAAAACTGCGAATGGGTTCGAATATCTGTTTATTTGGCACACGGGTCCGATGATGTAATCCATGACGTCACTTTTCAATTCAACTGAACAATGCCACTCATTGTAAATGTCACTGTAGCTGATATTTTACATGTCAGTATAACGTAATCATCTGTAAAATCGTGTCTATGTACAAAATGAAGGTTCTAAACACCAAAAGTGCAGTTTATAATTAGTATGTAACAATATATTAGAATGGAACAACTCTAAACGGATGATCATAGTAAACAAAATAAAAAGATATCAGCTGCACACGTCGTCAATATTATAAACTTCAGACATTTTGTAATAGAACTGAAGCTTAGGAAGTACTTAATATTCAACATACTGCATTTCGTAATCTCATTTAAATTTTACTTCCGGTCATGAAATTTTTATGAAGGTAATTATCTTTTTTCTAAAAGGAAACGTTAATATGGGAAAGGGATAGGCTACAATCAAATTGTCTGAGAGTAATAATATGGTTTATGGACGGGAACTAATTATTAATATTGATTGAAATACGGGCATTGTTTTTGTTACTCTCAAATGACTATACCGGTGTGCGTTCGTAAGAAGTTTGTTTTTGTTCAAAACAACACAATATATACGGGCAAAAATTAATCTCACCCGGGATCCGCGAAACAAATATATGTATGTCGTGGCCTACGCTAGCCTGGATCGTGAATTCCCTTTACTCGTTTCATGTAATACCGTGTGGATTGGACATAAGTCCAGGCTTAATCACACAGCAGGTGAGGGGCATCCGGTAATTAAGTCAACCAATCAATGTTTTACCCGCGTGATGGGGACGACCGGATGTTTCTCTTGTATGATATTAACGTCGTCATCATCTTCATTATCATTTTGCAAGATAAATATTTACTTCTTATATCCATAATATGCAAAGTTTTAAACATCTTCATTAAAAAAATAATAATAAATAAAACATAAATAAAATGGGGAAATTGACATCCATATTTGTAAATTGTCCATACAGACCACGTTCCAACAGCATAAAAGTATCAACTCTTTTTTGAAATGTAATTCCATGATGGTATGGTGTACCCCTTATCAATTTGTGAAAATTGACCGCAACGCACGGAAACAGTCGTCAACTGAGTTTGATAATGTTAAGTTTATTTCCAGCTGGCTTGATTTTATGAGTTATGTGAATTGTAATGCAATTTAATAATAAAACTATACATTCATTCAAACTTGTTCTTATAACAGAACGTCCTGAAGAACTGAGTTTACCTTAAAAAGATCCATAATTTTCTTTCTTTTGCTTGTAAATGTTTCGACAATAAAAAAAGGGGGGGGGGGGGAACGGGGAAAACAAATTTGTTTAGTTGAAATAACTAAGTGTCTCGTATAACAATTAAAGCTTTGTTGAAATTTTGCCAAATTATCAAAATATTTGTATTGTGGACCAAACAATTGGATAAGCTCATTGTTGTCAGATAATCAAATAATTATGATGACAAATAAATGGGCCTAAAAGAACACCGGAAAGACATATAGATTTGGAGGACGCAAACAGACCAAAAGATTTAAAAAACAAAATATAAATAAAAATTCAGAAAGTGAACATAATTGTGAACAGTTATAAAGAACTTGGAAATAAGCTTTGTTGAAACTTGGACTGAACCCCGTTGCACTGATTCACAAAAGTCTTTTGTTGAAGATTCTCGTCAACATCCAGGCTGTATTCTGTTCCAAAAACAAGCCTGAATTGAAAACTACATCTCCGGAAAGAGACGGGGATACAATCTGTCCATTTTTAGTACATAATATTAATAACACCCAAAGGCTTCGATATTAAATTTCTGTTCCGTTCCCAGCACAAGGAACGGCGTTTGTCTGGACACAGCATCGGCTCGAATTTCCCCCTTGCACCGGGGGTTTGAGCAAACAAGCACAGGGGCCTTACTATTTGGTAACTCCGGTCGCTCGATACGGCTCAAGTTCCCCCCCGGTTGTAATGTACACGACTTCCGCTGATGTGCCAACCTATTGATTGAATAAACCACCAATCAATGGCCGTGGGTTTTAATTTACACCACGGGGTCTGCGAGTTTTTAGGCCGCTTCCTCGGCTGTGAATCGGCTTTCCATTTTCTCTTTATACGGTTTGACACAGATACCTTTATTGACTTGAAGTTGAAGCTGTAGACGGCATATCAACAAACACAACGCTGTATAAGTTGCTCTAAATGTTCACTATTACAATATCCTGTAGTGGACAATTAAGTTTGTTCATTATTAATGAGCATCGAATGTTATTCTGACATGAAAAAAAAGAACAAAAAACAAAATCAAGAAAAGAAAGAAATACCCCCCGACACACACACATACACAACACACAATCATGAGTAGCGTCCGTAACAAGCTTTTCAAGGAATGTGTGTGCACACCAAACTAATTGAAAACAAACGAGCTTGAGACAATACTACGATTCCAGAATACAGCTATTTCAGAGGGATTTGATGAGGTCATGGGGATTTCTACCTCCATGATGAGGTGAAGTTGAAGCATGTATTTCCGGCAGATACCCGCGCGAGAACACGGTAATTTTCCGCGCAGAAGGAAAACACACAAAATATTCAACGACTCGAATTGCAATCTACGTTTATGCTAAATCTTGTTCTCTGCCTCATATTACATTCTATAAAATGATCTCATTATGGTGTATTTGTTTTCCTTGTCAGCGAGACCATGAGGAGTGATTTCCGATTTAAAGGTGATTATTGCTGAGCGGAAAACCGCAGGAATGTTGACACCCCGAAAGATGGACTTTCTTCTCTAAATATTGAACGTATGTCATTGCAATTAATGAGTCTTTGAGTGATGACAGTATGCCTTGTCATATACACACTGCACAGTTATGTACTGCCAAATTCCCTTGCCATCGGGAATGGCACCAATATAACAAAATACTAAGGGTAGCTTCTACCACAGAGAAAGGACCGCTTGTACAACATCTGTTCATACCTGTTTTTTCTGTGACTACGTAAAACCCCTTCTCTATAGTGAATCTTTGTCGTCAGGAACCATGGAGTATAGCATGATCGTGACTACCGGATCAAACGATGATCATACCATAAAGAAAATTGATGCTTTCTCTGCGAAGCTTAATATTGACCGGCTCAATACGATCATGCTTCAAATTCAAAATGGCGCCTTGAAAATCTTTACTCCTGAGTGAAATTATAAGTCTGTATTACTTGACATTATTTTATAATATTGTCTTTTTTGAAGTGGATGCTAACCAATGTTTGAGCTTGTCGAACGCTTGCATTTTAAAATCAACATTTATTTCAGATTATCCCTGTGAGGTTACGTAACTATAATTCTAAAATACATCCATGAATTGATCTATTTCTATGATAGATGTAAATTGTTTAACTATATCTAACTATTTAATACGTGATAACTTAATTCATAAAACCAACGACTCATTTATGACATCACTATAGATTAGTGAGTATAGAGCAGTCTTATGCAATACCTAAAAATAACCTTTGATATCATCAGAAGGTGAGTAAATATTTACACTTTTGTGTCACTATATTTACACTAATGTTCCGCTTTGTAAATATGCCATTGTTGTGGATTTGGGGGGACTTACGCATGGGTGATTAAAGGACTCAACACGTGACGTCATTGAGGCGTATAAAGTTTGATATGATACGTGGTTTGGGGACATTTTTTGAGGAAAAACATTGTAATACGTCAAACTTTACATTAATAGGCAAATCTAGCAGCTTCTCATGGATTCAATGAAGAAACACTGTAATATAGTACTACGGAGAGGAAAAGCTGCTTTAAATTTTATACACCACGGTTATTATTAATGGGGGTGTCACCCTTTCTGCGATATTATATGTATTTATAACGCAAGGTTTATAACATCACTATCTGTTCTATGGCTTTAAAACGGATCGCAGTGGCTTTACACAATTCGTCACTGACACCACGAACTAACACACAGTGCGCGCTGTTCGTAAGAACATTTGAAGTTACACTCATACGCAAGTTAAGAATGCTTCAGCCAGTAAAAGTGTTCATTTGTTTGGTTTGTTACTTATTTACAGGAAAATTTTACTTTTACACTAGGCCTATCTGATGTGGTTTTCAACCGGTAAAAAACACAATGATCTACGAAGTTATTCAATGTTAGAGATGTGTGTTAGTTCGTGGAATCGAAAAAACGCTGCCTCTTGTGTGTGAGACGCTGCTTCTGTGCTGTGGCGCGCACTCACACATTGGTGTTAGTTCGTGAAATCGAAAAAGCGCTGATCCGAGCGCGCGCGCGCACACACATTGACAACCTCGATGCTGCGCATGTGTACAGAATGTACGTACAAACATATGCGGAGATTGAGCGCATATGTGACCAAGATGGGAACGATCACATCTGTGTTAGTTCGTGGTGCTATTAAAGCGCAAAATATGCAATTACTGGTTCACACAATCTTTAAAATCTACCATTTTACACATGTTTCGCCCTTGATATATCATTCAGTTGATGTTCATGATGCAAACAGGCAATAACCAGAAAAAACGAAATTCTTATGTTTTTCATTGTTTTTTATACATTTGTGTTAGTTCGTGGTGTCAGTGACGAATTTATACAATTGATGTTTTTCTCAATTTCATTTTTTGCTGTTTTAGTTGTAATTCGTGAGTAATTCAGCCTTTGGCTGCGACTCAAGTTGTTTTAATAAACCATTTATGAAATAAAAAATCAAATAATACGAACAACAGAATAGAAAAATGGAACAGAAATATATCACAGGTTTTTTTTTACATTGTGTGATGGGGTTGAACGGACAAAGCACTAATGAAACATTCAAAATTACAACCGAAGTATGGTAAGACGTTTTTGATTAGCGTAGACAACACTTCCATTTTGTATAAAAAGGAAATGAACTTTTATAACGCGGTTAAAAACAAACAACTTTTAGTCTTGCTATTTTTGTTCATCATGTAATTATGTGGCACAATTTTGTTAGTCAATATCAACAGAGTAACCTTCCCATTGTTATGCAGGATACTGGAAAGGTTAAATGAAAAGACAAGACGAAAACAAGGACAAAAACAAACATTGTCTACTTTCAGATCAGATGTTAGCTTTGTGCATCATCGACTGAGTGTAAAATACAAGTCGGAAATGAAGCTATATACAATAGTGTAATTAAAAAAACATGTGCGTCACTGCAAGCGTCAACACTAGCAATTATCAGAGTTATTAATAAATAAATGAGTGTTTTCAACTTTTTTTCTCCAGAGAGCACTATTTATAGAACTGAACAAGTACATCCTTGTAAACTTATGAGTGATCTTGATTTGTATTATCAAAAAAAAAATGACCGTTTGTGAAAAACAGAAACTGATGATGAAAGAATAACCGTAATATTCCTGGTGGGTAACAACAGTCATAAGACTCATGGTGGAACATTATGATAAATTTCAAGTATATAATATTGGACCCCAGTTTTAAGGTACAATTAGGATTTGTATTAATCCATATTGTTGTTTTTATATATTTTTATTAGCAGTCTGAAAGCTATGAAGATCATACCAGTATAGCAATCTTCCATAGAAACATTTCTATCTGAAATACTGTCAAAGTCGAGAAAGTAGGATTTGAAGACCCCGATTTTAATTTCGGTTGTAGCAATCGAAATTACTGTCAATGTGTTTACATGCTAAAAAGTGTGCACGTTTTTTTTTTACTATTTTCCCCTGACCCGGATCGACGACGGATTGAGCCCAATTTTTCAGGGTTTTTTCATGAACATTAAAAATTGAATCGGACAAAGTAAGAACACTGTACTATCAGCTTTACCAATCCTATATTTTACCTTAAAAGCACATGCATATTATTATTAAGATATTTCTTACAAATCCCAAAGAATGTGTTCACAAAAAGCAACACGATTTTAAAATATGAAATTATGGTGGACACTGGATGAACATCCCTCCATGATGGAACCACGAACCTATTATCAGATTATACGATGGAACAAACATATTTGGACAAACAATTTCTTCACCACTGTGACTAAGTAAGTTTGTTTACATTTTTCATAGCTCATAATTCCAGTAAGGCAATCTTCCTGTTGTTTGCTTGCCGAGTACAAAATGTATGCTTGGAAAATAAAATAATATGCAAACTGACAGGTACTTTACAGTTGAAAGTATGTAAATAATATCTTGTCTTACCTTGAAGAAACGTGATTTCAGTCGTTAGATGGCTGAAGGGTGCGTGCAAAAGGGACTCCAACACCAACATCAGATCATGATTATTTCTCTCGACTGTTTGATCAACTTCTACTGTCATTTCATCATACACAACGACAGTAGAGAATAAGCCAGCCAACAATTCAGCTTTTGTCTCGGGGCAGGTAACGATGAAGTCCATTGCCAGTGGCCCTTTGGATCTTCGCCGGAGAATCGTCGGGCAGTGAATGTTGTGAGCTCCGGTGATGTGGTTTTCGTTGAACTGCATCAACGGCCTAGAGTCCACAAGCAGAACGCGAGATTCGCCGGCATCGCCCGCCAAGAATTGCCTCAGCTCCCCGGTAGATATCGGTCTGACTTGCACGGACACCGTCATTGTTGCTCAGTGGAGGTTCTTATAGTACAGTAATAGACACTTTGAGTGTAGACGTGAATTTGTGAGTGTTAGGCCTTCACACTAAGACCACAATATATCGCAGTGGTAAAGGTCGTGTAGGGTTTGTCACACAGTGTACAGAATACTGTGTTAGTATATTTACACGGTACTACTACAACGGGTGCCAAGTGGTCCGTGGTCCATGTGTTTTTTGCTCCACGTACTGTTGATTTTTATTGACGTTTGGGCGCGAACTAACATGCCCAATCTCTTTATATAGAAATGTGGCGGCGAGGAATGACCATTCTGCTCACAAAACCGCAGTTGAATTGCCCAACCAATCGTTGCTTGATACGCCTCCCGAGTTCCATTCATAAAAATATACCGCGGCACTAGCTGTAACTTCCGTCTCCGCAGAAGAAAGTAGTTCTCAAAACAAACGTCAAAAATGATAACTCTTGCAATGTTTGCTTTACAAAATGTAGCAACATGTTCCACATATTTATATATTAAAGAAACCGTTTTGATGAAAATGTGTGTGTACCAAAAATCCTTATAAATTGAACAAAACAAGGCTATAAATAGTTCCGACCAACAGTGATGTATACATTAATCCGCAATGACTCACGACCTTGACGTCACACACACAGGGTTTTCCCCTGTGCAAACGGCGTCTTTGTTCAGCAAATCTGTGAATATTAAAATGAGCTCGTATCGAGCAGTTTTATTTGTGGGCTATTAATTTTTGATTTTTTTATTCCCAATGAATTTCATCATCCATGATTCATCCATGGTTAGAGTAACACTTTTGTATTTTGATGTTTAATCAATCAACTGCTGCTTTATTTTTTGTATATTGTTTGTACCTTGTATCGGGTCGAACAAATAACAACAGTAATGGTTGTAGTAAATAATTATAAAATGGGTTGGTTTACTTTAAACTTGTGTTCTTTTCGAGTCCCTAATTCGTTACAACTTAGAAAAGAAAGATAACCCAACTCATCAGTCTGTATATGATCACTATATCCTCGTTTACATCCATTTTCATTTTAACTTTTTACTCCTGACTGGCGATCTCTAATAATTAGAGTTTCTTTTTCTGGTGCTTTAATAATAATACTTAAATCACAAATGATGGGAGGTGGCGAAGAAAACATTGACGTGTATGAAAGAAACTCAGTACACCCCCCCAAAAAAAACAACAACAACAAAAACAAAACAATAACAACTACAACAATAACAGCAGCATCAGCAACAACAACAACAACAACAACAACAACAACAACAACAACAACAACAACAACAACAACAACAACAACAACAACAACAACAACAACAGCAGCAGCAGCAGCAGCAGCAGAACAACACCACCACCACCACCACCACCACCACCAACAACAACAACAACAACAACAACAACAACAACAACAACAACAACAACAACAACAACAACAACAACAACAACAACAACAACAACAACAGCAACAACAACAACAACAACAACTCTTCCAACTCACAGGACCATAACAAACAACAGCCGTTCCACGGTGACTTAAACCGGAAAAGGAAGCCGGCGAGGGATTTGATGTCAAAATATTTAACTTTTCAAATCATGAGTTTCTGGTGGGGTTTTTTTCATGTGGGTTTTAATACACTAACCTCCTTCTTTGACTCTATCTCTGTATTCCCGCCCTGTTTATTGTTATGTTGTTGTTGTGTCTTTGGTTTCATTCATTTTTTGCTGAAGCTCTTTTCTTAGTAAATACTATGCATCGTAGAGAAAGTTTGTTCGTGATATTTATGATAATAATTACAGCATACATATGCTAACTCTTTTCGGGGGAAAATGGTTATTTATTTTAACCGTATATTATTACTTTCATGTCTTCGATTTCATCACTAACTACAAATTAAACCAACAAAGGTAATTTCCAATGCCACGATTAAGGTCATTTCCAAAATTAGAAACGTTTCTCCCAAACCAGGAAAATAATTAAGTTAACTTTATACGGAACAGAAACAGTAGGCCTACTGTCTGTTACTAAATTCGTTTGTACAGGTGACAATAACAAGGAACGAACGTTCCAGCTAGTCTTCGTTTCGTTTTTTCTTTTTACGGGGAATAAATTCCCTATGATCATCCGTCACGAAATTAAAATTAAGAAGTGACAATATTTTGCGAGCCTTTGTTGTTTCCAATCTGTAATTTAAGGGTAAGTTTTTGTGTAAGTCCCCCCTTAAAAGGAAACTTATCAAATCGTGAATAAACAAACACAGAAATACATTTAATGAAACAAACCAGCCAAATAACCAAAGACTTCTGCATTGTTTTAGACGATAATACGATAAGATTAAAGACAATAAGAAGAAGAAGAAGAAGAAGAAGAAGAAGAAGAAGAAGAAGTAGAGGAATAATAAGAATAATAATCAAATAAACAAAACAACAGCATAAACAAACTAAAAAATAAAACAACAACTTCCCCCTTTAATGTTGTAGGCCGATTGCGTAGGTCCCCAACGGACTTGTAATAACGTATGTGACAGGTTAAAAGTCAAGCCGCATTTCCTATGTCATAACAACGTTTTAGATGTGACATTTTGACATCGCTTTCTTCTAGTGCATTCACAAATCGAAATACATTTTCCGAAGTAAAAGTCATTTAAGAAGTATGCGTTACTAGGAATGTTTGTGTGTCACGGCGATGTTATTTCTCACGGTTTCTCAAATTTGGGTCACCACTGTACCCACCCCCATGAATTGTCAACAGGCAACCGCGGCGGCGGTACTAGGTAGGGGAGCTAGGGCTGGTGGGGTGGGAGATCGGAAAAACTGATGTTTATATCTCTGACTCTGAGCATACAAGAAATCAGGGAGTTATCTAAGTTTAAATACAGTTGTATCTAACTTATCTCTTTAATTGCATATAGCTTGATTTCAAACTGCTCGTGCTGTCTTTCACTGTTCTGTTCGTTTTTGTGTGTTTAAATCAGTCTAGAAAATCATTGTGATAATATCCAAATCAAGAATTTAACGTCAACAAGACTGCTGATTGGCCAATCACAAGCAACCATGTGGACGTGTCGCTTTCTCACATGTAGTCTGGTTCAACCTTGTATGTTATTAGCGTGTAGTTTCTTCTACATGTAAATGTACATGTCCTTACATTGTACTACACGTGAGAACTGTATGTGCGGCCGTGACCAGATCACTTCACCATGTAGCTATTTCCGTGGGCCGGCTGTGTGTATTTTGTAACTAAACAGCATTTCTTATTTGTTTGATTTTTTGAGGTTTCGAAACACTTCATCACTTTCGGATTCAGGAGGGTGAAGTATAGATAGTTGATATAGATTTATTGATAATAAGCTGCAGCTGACGTGTTTGCAATCATGGGATTTGACGTGAGGAGGTGAGTAGGATATGTGCGCCCAGTTTCCGGACGGAATTGAAAACAAACAGGTGGTTTGCTTGCTTCGGGTGCACAACTTTAACTTCATTTTATTAGTCATATTATTATTATTATCAGTATCAAATACCAATTACAATGTATTGGGCAAAACAACTCAAGAAAGTGGTTTTATAATATAGAGCTAAACAAAGTAAAAAATATTAAACATATGGAAAATGGTTAGACCCAGTAACTGGGGCGCTGTACTCCTTTTTTGAAATTTTGACATTATCTGTCGTACTAGCGCCCCAGTAAGGAATATATAGTAACTGCGACGGTCAGGAGGATTTAAATCACCTCTGTTAAAAAAAATGCCTTAGACTCAACAGAATTGCTCAAAATTCGCCTACTGTCTTCTCCAAGTGTTTATGGTGTAATAAAATGCAGTTAATTGTACTCACGATCATTTTCTGTCCTCCAAATATGGCGACCGGAGTTGCAAAATTAACTGGTATGCTGCTGTGCGGTGCGCTGGTCCTATGGGCTGGTTCCGCGTACCAGTTAATTTTGAAACTCCGGCCGCCATATTTGTTGCAATACTGTTTGAATGGGATCTGAGTACGGTGAGAATTTATCACTTTTTAACAACTTTTAGTTTGCGGAGTGGATTTTCTGGACCCGTGCAACGCTCGATGAGAGTTGAAAGAACACATAGAGCCTAGTTTTGGCGAGATCTGATTTCAAAAAAGAACTGTAGCCATGTAAACGTGAAGGGCAGAAAGTTTCGAATAGGATTTTGTACATGTCACTCTATGAGGTTCGTGGAGACGATAGCGGAACGAACCTCATAGTTCTAGGAGTACTAGCACCCCAGAAAAGTATTTGTAAGTTGGTTTGAAAAGCTGCTATGGCAGAGAGGATTTAAAACACCTCTAAAAAAGTGGCCAAAGTTACAACAAAAACTCAACAGAATTGCTGGAAAATCGCCTACTGGCTTCTCAAGATATCAAAGATGAACTAGTAGAATGCATTTAATTGTACTTACGATCACTTTTTGTCCTCCAAATTGATGATTTTTTAGCGTGATACTCAACGACCGTTTCCTTATGTGTATAAACGCTGCAAGGATGGATTGCGTGTTCGCTGAGGCCCTAACTTTCTTTCTGTGTAGCGCCAATGTTCACTGATGCCCTGACATGCATATTGATTTGCGCAGTCAACGCAGGATACCAGGCTACACAGCTGGTATCCTGCATTGACTGCACAAATCAATATGCATGTCAGGGCATTGGTGCTACACACAGCCTGGTATCCTGCGTTGACTGCACGGAAAACAATATGAAAGTCAGGGCCTCAGCGAACACGCAATCCTCGCAGCGTTTATACACATAAGGAAACAGTCGTTGAGTATCACATTCAAAATGGCGATTATAACGGCAAATTTGATATATGCGTGATAGTGGGCTAAAAATCATCGATTTGGAGGACCAAAAATGATCGTGAGTACAATTAAATGCATTTTATTTCACCGTAAATACTTGGAGAAGCCAGTAGGCGATTTTCAAGCAATTCTGTCAAGTCTTTGTTGCAATTTTAACAATTTTGTAACTGATTCAGAAAAAAACCGCTTCGCAGCACTTTCCAAATATACCACGGACAGGGGCGCTAGTACGACCGATAATGTCAAAATCTTAAAAAAGGAGTACAGCGCCCCAGTTACTGGGTCTAAGTCTACGCCATAACTATGAGCATGATTTAGTACAGGAACGAGCTGAGGTTAAAAAATCTACAATACATATTTGATGCTGCATTTGACCTCAAAGATGGCGGCGGATGCATAACGTCCACAGAGTAGGCCTCATTAGTATTTAATTTAGTTTTGCCATATGGTTTGGATGGAGGTAGAACTACAACTGACTCTTACCACTAAACTATTCACTGATAATGCACTGCGGAGGGTTATTAATTTTGCAAGTGGATATTTTGCCTGGTTCATCTTTCTTTTTAGTAAACGTTATAAAGCTGCAACAATACTGAACTTGTGCAGTGACTACTGACTGATGTGACTTTTATCAATTTTACCGCGACAAATGTTTGTCTGGTTCTGCGCCAACATTGTCGTTGTGACTTCGTATTCACGAGATGGGAATCAGATCGTTTAAAATTTCAGACTTTATTTCCCTTAAAATTAAAAAGAAAAGGTAATACTATTAAATAGGCCTACTCACTATCCATTAATTGAAGTCAGTTTTTAATGATAAATGAAGAATATTGGTTTTTTTTTGAAGAAAAATTAAAACTATTGAAAAATCACTTCAGGATTCGATTGTGGTTTGGTCCGGTTGATAAGGGGGATTGTTTACTCTGTGCTACAGGATGTGGATGAAAACCTTGGTAATTTAATGTAATATAATGTCAGCTACTCGTAAACCCTTCAAAGAGGGCGCTATACGATTTCCCGGCTTAATAACGTTTACTAAAAAGAGAGATGGATCTTGCAAAATGTTAGTCTTGATTGGCGATGCTAGTTTTTGTATTTAGTCTCCGATAGAGGGCGCAACATCGACTAGCTCGGAGGGACTAGGCAAGTCTACAAATCTGGATCAAACTAGCGTCTTGACAAGTTTGGCACAGGCAGATCAAAACGAGGCTCATTTGCATAATTTGTATTGAGGCATTCACCAACAGAATTTGTGTATCAGATGTGTATGGTACCTAGACGTATGTAATGTTAACGTTCAAGAAACTTTCAACCATTTACATAGGGAAGAAAGGGGACCAGTCTAGGCAGCCGTCTGCCTATCATTGTGTGCATGAGTTTCGTTTATGAATATTCAAATCACGGTCATGGAAAAGAAATGTGGGCGGGTCCCAGTGCCATAAGCATCAAGACGTTTGTTTGATACAGATATCTCTTCTCCAGTATCCAGTAATTCGTTTTGTGAATTAATTTGTGTTGAGAAATCGGCGAGTACGTTAACAAAAAACGAATGTCGCCAATCAAGACTAGCAAAATATCAGGCCTGATACTTCAAGGAGGCAACCGAGGCCATTGCCTCTGTTGCCCCGGGCATTGCCTTGGTGCCCTTGAAATGGTCGAATAGAAGCAAGGGTCATTGTCTAGCTGTATTAGTTTTATCCATTTCTATCTCTATGAATGATTTTAATTATTGAGTTATCATAGCAAGACTTATCCTCGTCCAGAACGTATGCGTCTGCAGGAATGCCAAGTTTAAAAATCCTCCCCTATTCTGCCCAAAGTGTTAATTGCCCATAAACAAGGACAAGGTTCGTTCACTTCCTAAATTCACTGACTTATTTTATGCTTTTACAATTAATGATGGGACAGGGCAGATGGGCGTGGGATGGGGCACCTGCTTCATATACAAACTTAAAAAAGTAATGTTGGTAAACGAAACACCGACACAGTCTTCAAATTTTATTTAGAGTATGTTTTCTATTTTATTGTCTGCTCCATATAGACTTGACGTTTACAGGAAAGTTCCCAAGGATTTGACGCAGCCGACATTAGCTGGAGCTGCAGGTAGGTTGCAACTTTTTCTCAGGGAATGTTAGTTATAATATTGTTTTTATATTATGCAAAGAAAATATCCATAATATTATAAACTTGGCCAGAGGAATCCATTTTGTTACGTTTGAATATTAACATGAAATTGTGTAGAGTAGAAACTGTACTTAACTTAATTTGAAGTAAATATTGTTTGACTGCTTATTGATTATTGGTTGATACTTCAGCTGTGAACTTCCTCCACAGCCCAGGCCTGGAATTTCATCTTCGAAAGGGCAAGGCCATTTTCATTTTGAAAAAGGCACTTCAACTAGAAACCTTATAAGTCTACAGGAAACTTTTGATGGGGCACCAAGGCCCAAACCAGTGCAAACGGAGGCCATGGCCTCCATGTCCTTCGTGTAATTGCAGGCCTGACTGCCCCTGGACAATTTTAAAAGCCATTTTCAGAGCTCAGTGGCAAGGTTACTCATGAACCTTGATGAAACTCTGATAATGTTGGTTTGACTAATTAGGGAATTGTTGGAACATTCTTGGCAAGAAATGTAATGTTAACGAAAACTAACGATTGTTTTCTGTATTTTTCATTTGCAGTATCAATATGCAGTATTTTGTTCATTGTTTTTCTGCTATTATCAGAGTTTACGACATTTATCAAGCCAGATGTGTAAGTATTTTTTACTTTATTCAGTTTTTAAAATGGACACCAATGAAATTGTTGATCGCAATTTTGCATTGATCTTTAAAACACCGTTCAGTTATTCGAACAGAAGTTGTGGTGTCTACTATAATATGCGCATAGCACAGTGAAGTTAAGTTTTGCATAATATGGTGTATTAATATCAGCGTGTTTTAGACCAGATGGTCTAAATGCCCGCTGGGAAAAATCCATATCTCAATTTACAAATGTGTGTTGATGAAGAAAGATTATCCAATAGTGGTATTAACTCAATCAGATTTTGTAGTTTGTTGTAAATTACCAAAAATATTCTACACAAGAAATCGTCACCGTTTTCACGAACAGCCACTTATCTTTAAATCCCATTTTCAAAGAGGCGATTTTTTTGTTTTCATGAACAGCCACTTGTTTTTAATTAATATTTAATCATATTTTAGCAATTCTCCATATAAAAAATATGATTCTATAGGTATGATTATGTACTTGAGTATCATTTAACATCGCATTGATGAAAAATAGTACTTATTTTACCTGTGGAATTACGTTTTAAAGGCAAACAAAACTTCAACGTTGATTATCTCAAAAAAGTTATTCTCGCACACATAAAGATAAGTGGAGGTTCGTGAAAACGGTGACGGAATGAGGATACATTTTGCCGTAGAGATGACACAATGCCCATCAGTATTCTTCACTTTTAATTCAACTTGTTAATCGTCTGTTTAGAAATACCCGAGGCAGTTTATCCATTCTGATTGGTTGAGAGCATGTCACATGGGGATGTTTAAACAACTGATAAGGACATGGCCGAGAGTGTTTATAACCAGACAGCAATTGTACTTACGTGGGCGCTAATTTACGCATTGCGCAATTAATACACACCGGTACTCAATGTACAGTTTATTAATACGTGCGCAGATGCGCAATCGTTGAGCGACGTATGCAATTTGACCCTTCGCGAAATGGAGCCTGAGGACGTGACGTAAATTGAAAAATAAATTTAAAAAAAAAAAAAAACAGAATATTTTCATGGATTTTCCTGTCATAGTACGCTTTTTATCAAAAAGGGCATTTATGAATGGGAATAAAAGAGTAGTGACTCGGTCTTAAACGGCCGTTTAAAACCGTCAAGATCATGGCCAGGTGATAATCATAAAGGACAGCACAGCCACGCCTCTGCCGATTTTAAACGTCAGTTTAAGACCTCGGTCACCACTCTGTTTTTTTCCCTTATTTAAGGTTGGCTCAGTAGTTTCTTTCCCTGCCCTTTTTTCCCACCTCTGTGGAACCCAGGTTCGAATCCCACCTCAAACCGAAGCCTTGCATGTGGATTGGGTTTTCAGTCTCTACCTGGTTGTTTGGGATTTACCGATTTGCGGTTTTCCTCCTACATCTAAAACTGAACTTTTCTTCTCGTTACCTCTTCATCCTGTGTGTTGTTAGACGTGTAAATAAATAACATGTTACAGAATCCTGGTTTTGTTGATCTTAACTTTTGTGAAAAAAAAAAAATGTCAAGGTATATATGAATTCAATCTGGCTTATTTAGACTGTTAGCCTTCTTGTTACTGTTGGCCATGGTAACTTGTGTTACTTATGAACCATACTACGTTTTTATCCTAATTTCTTTTATCACTGTGTCTTAAATGCTATTGTCATTGTAACTTTGTACAGCGCACTGAGGATTTCTACGGTTTGGAAAGAATTATTATTATTAATTGTATTGTTTGCAAAAACTAGAAATGGCATCTTGCTTTGAAAAGCAAATTATTAATTGTATGATCCGATTGAATGAAAGTATTAAATTCCCCAAACATTATTTTCTGATTATAATTTTTTTCTTCTGATTAACAGAGTGAGTGAGCTTTATGTGGACAACCCAGGCACTATTGAGCGTCTTGAAGTACGACTTAATATCACCTTACCTCGTTTAACATGTACAGGTAAGAGTTCAATACAGCATCAACGTTAAAGGCAGGGGATACTTTCGGTAATTGCTCCACAAATAAACGAACATCAAAACTGTGCAGGTGCGGGTGATGTAACTACTTACCAACGGGATTGTGACTGTCTTGGTTAGGTACCCCATAGTTTCCATATGCTAGATTATTTACCTGGCAGGATAGGTACCAAACATGCAACTTGATGATTTTAATAATTGTTTTCATTTTTCTTAGTACTTGGACTGGATATACAAGACGACATGGGTCGTCATGAGGTAGGATACGTAGATAACACCAAGAAGATACCCATCAATGACAACAAAGGATGTCTGTTTGAAACGAGGTTCTCCGTTAATAAGGTGAATAAAATAACAAATTTCTCAATTCATTGCGGGCATTATTACCATGTTTTTAATCTTTTTTTTATGGCACGCGTGCACAGTGTGGCATGCGTGCACAGTGGGCAGGGCTTTATTGCTCGGTCTTTTGTAACATTTGGGAGGTTCTAATCTGGGTCTACAATAAGGAGGAACCCAGGATCGAAAGCCATTTTTCAGGAAGTTTAACATCCGGCAAATCTCATCCCTGTCTGTGCTCAGTTGATCTATGTTTTAACCCTTGGTATCTGTGTTCATTTGTTTCAAAGGTTCCAGGTAATTTCCATGTATCAACACACGCAGCTGGGATGAATCAGCCAGCCAAACCGGACTTTGCTCATTTTATTGATCAAGTATCGTTTGGTGATGATCTATCGGTGAGTGGGGCAAACTTTCAATCAGAAACAGTATCATCATTAATATTTTTTTTATTTTTTTTTACCCATACACTGATGTGTGTTAAAGCTTTAGCTCAACATTGGTAAGAAGAAAAACATAACTGTTCACAGATTTACATGTACCTTACATGGTATAAAGATAATGAAATCCGTCCTTGAAATATTTCTGCCTGAAGTGTTATCGTTTAATAAATGAAATAAGATCCAAAATTAATTTCGTCTCGGTGAGACGAAAACTCTGCCTATAGAAATGTGTACAAAAATGCTAAATGCATTTTTGTCGTTTTCTCGCAAACGAAACAATGAAACCAGCTGACATTTTCACAGGTTGGTTTTATTACAAATATCCTGATTTGTGCAAAGAATGGAAGCATTTACAGTCAGTTTACCAATGTTGAGCTGAGGCTTTAACTGCACTGTGTACTCAGTACTTTCCCGAGTCCTGTGTAAAAAAAAAATTCCACTGGCATATTCCTCGGATTCGAGCTCACAACCCCTTCCATTCTAGAGCAGATGTCTTCCCAACTTGAATACCAAGATTGCCCGGCAGCTAGAGGCAGTGCGAGTCCTATCAGCAGCGGGTACCGCGAAAAATCAATTACAATATCAACATTCTTGTCAAGAAATGTGAAAGCAAGTTTTCCCCTACTAATCTGTATCTTGCTATGCTAGATTTCTAGCGTAGTTTAATTTAATTTGGGGGTGAACAAAGAAAAGTTGACTGGAGCGGCATTTGAACCTGTGACAACCGGCTTAATGTACCAGTGCTCTACCAACTGAGCTATCCAGCCCTAATGTTGGCGGTCTCCCTATTTTGCCAATATCTTTGTTCGGGGGGGGGGGGGGGGGGTGCCAGTCAAAAACCATTCAACCGGTTACTGCTGTGTAGCCAGGGATCACACCCCATTATCTGATAGTACTGATACGACTATAGAGCCAGTAGTATTTAATCCGTAGTCAACAGAAAATAAATAAAACTTATTGTTTGGTACATTACAACCTTATGGTTACAGATGAATTATTATATGTATCATATCTCACCATAGCCTGTACGTTGCTGATTATTCCTATTTAGAATTCTACTGTTGGTCAAAGAGCGGCGTTTAATCCACTTTTAAAAAAGGACAGATTAAATGCAAAAGGTAAGAATTCAAACCTTTCAGCCCAAATAGTAACCAACTTGGAGGTTCCTTTTACAAACCCGTCATAAAGTATTTAGTGTTTTGCTTGATTCGATCAGCATGGGGCAATGCATCAGAATCCAACAATGAAGGTTTTGACTTGCCGCATTGTGAACATTTTGTTCAATTTGAAATTTCTGGAAGCTGATAATACCTAGAGTTTAACCCACCTACTCTTGGTAAGGCTTTCCAGTGATTGATTTGACCAACTATTTGAAGGATTCTATTTCACAGGTTGTGTATGGTGGCACAAAATGGGAGACTTTTGAGATGATAGAGGGCGTCCCACAGACCGGTCCTTTTTCATTGTTCTCAGCGATGAAAACAATGGAAAAGGACCGGTCTGTGGGACGTCCACTATCGTCTCAAAAGTCTCCCATTGGGTACATTTGTACAGTGTTAGATGCAGCCACCAGAATACTATCATATTGCAGGCTGGCATACCGGTAGTTTATCTGTCATTCATAAATACCCCCAGACAGTTTAGGCATTTCTATTGGTTGGAAGGTGGTCACATGACTGTGTTTACCTGGTATGAAAAGGCTGATAAAGACACAGCTGGAACCGTTTAAGGCCGGTTATTTTTAGTCTGGTTTCTTGCTTTGATACTCTAACACTAGAAAATGTATATGACGAGTCGCGAAACAGACCCATTTGCAAAGCTGGGCTCCAGAACATAATGTACACATACGCGCAAAAATCATTGCAAAGCGAGCGAGTTTTGTTGTGTCATTCTCTGAATTGTTTTGGACATTTTTAACAATAGAAAGGCATTTATACAAGGGTAATAAAAGAGTGGTGACTCAGTCTTAATCCGCCGTTTAAAACCTTACAGTGTCGAGGCCATGCAATAAAGGTCCTCGCCTTCGACTCGGGCCTTTATGTCACACAGGCTGTCGCCACTCTTTTATTCCCGCATTCAAAACCAAAGTGGATGATATTGAATGGTCAGACAGTAGGAGGGTTGACTGTACTGTATTACGTGGTATCATAATTCAGGTTGCAGGCTGGCATAGTTTTTATGTCGTTCAAAACCACAGTGGTTGATCCCGATGGGTCAGACAGCAGAAGAGTAGAGACATGGAATTTTGTTTATTCTAAAAAAAAAAAAAACTTTTTTTCTTTCTTTTTAGCGGAATCGTCACACGATTATTACATAAAGATCGTTCCCACTGTTTATGAAGATCTTTGGGGAAACCAGAATATTTCATATCAATATACATTTGCATATAAGGTAAGTTTTATCTTTTGAAGTTTCTCAAAGTGTTCCTTTACTGCATATTTTAGTTCATATATTAGTGGGGTTTTTTGTGTTTGTGTTTTTTTTTTCATTCTCATCTTTGTTCTTATTGTCATGTTTTTGTAAAATTTCCGTCTTTAGATTTAGACAATCTTACTTTATTGATTTAGCTCTGAAATAAGTCACATTCTAGACCATGTAACACATGACATCACATGTTTACAAAAGAGCCACAGAAATATTAAATCTCACATTTTATGGAGATTACGCTCTCTGATTTGATCAACTATTGATATGAAGAAAGGGGGCACATCTCAAAACTTGTTCAGGCTCTGTTACTTTTATAACTCTTGAATTTATGTGGAAATTATGACACAAAATGTAAAATCCCCTATTGACCAGCGTAGTATCTTGCCCAGGAATGCCCTGGAATGTACAATGTCATTTTTGTTTAAACAAAGATTTCATGGTCAATAAATTTGTTAACTGCTTATGAATTGTACTATTACTATTGCTATACTGTCTTAGTAGTGGTCAAGCCTAAAGCCTATGTTTCTTTTATATTCTAATTTGATTTGTCAAACAGCTTCGTGAAATGAAGCCAAGATCTGTGTACTCCTATTATTACTTGTATTGACATGTTCCTGTGACTTGTAATTGATTGTTGAACTATTTATTTATATCTCTTGTGTGTTTATTTTTCACTTAAAGCATGTTATTTGGTAAATATGTTGTTGTTGTTTTGGTTTTTTTGCTATTGTCTTTATTTTATTTGTTCAATTTTTTAGTAATAATTGCACTTTGAAATTATCTTAATTATAATAATAATAATATTATTAGTATCATTATATAACCTAATTCTTAAAATATTCATTTTATTCAGGAATATCAGAATTATGGACATGGTCATCGAGTTTTGCCAGCAATTTGGTTCCGTTACGACATCAGTCCAATTACAGTCAAGTATCATGAAAAGAGGGCGCCATTTTATACCTTTATAACAACAGTAAGTCAACCATTTCCAATCAGAGTAGGTTTTACAGCTAACAATCATGTGAATAAATAGCTTTATTTTATAACAGTAAGTCAACCATTTTCATTCAGAGTAGGTTTACAGCTAACAGCCATGTGATTAAATACCTTTATTTTATAACAGTAAGTCAATCATTTCCAATCTGAGTAGGTTTACAGATAACAGCCATGTGAATAAATACCTTTCTTTTTTAACAGTAGGTCAACCATTTCCAATCTGAGTAGGTTTACAGCTAACAGCCATGTGAATAAATACCTTTCTTTTTTAACAGTAGGTCAACCATTTCCAATCTGAGTAGGTTTACAGCTAACAGCCATGTGATTACCTTTTTAATAACATTAGTTCATAACTAAACTGTATTCACTAATTGTTTTTTCCCTTTTTCAGATATGTGCGATCGTAGGGGGCACATTTACTGTTGCTGGCATTATTGATGCATTAATATTCACAGCTGCTGAAGTCTTCAGAAAAGCTGAACTAGGCAAACTTCACTGATCCGTTCATGTCTTCAGTTAAATCATACATAAGTCAATCAGGAGAGGTCTGCAACTGTGGCAGTCTCGGAGAACCAGGAAGTTTGATGATGTTTTTTTACTGAAGCTGGGAAAGTTTTTCAACTCGTAAGCATTTGTTTATAGTGAGGGAAGGGAAAGTATTGGAAATAATATGTGGGTGTATTTTTATTTATAGATGCAATAGGGTTGTGTCTCTCAAAATGCATTTAAGATCTTGTCACAAAGTTGTGTCTGGATGGATGGATAGATGTAGAAACCAATGATGTCATATCAAACGACATTTTTTCTTGGAGACAGCGATATGACCTTGTGTCTAGGCATGACCCTATTTCTTAGAGATATGACCTTGTGTCTAGACATGACCCTATTTCTTAGAGATATGACCTTGTGTCTAGACATGACCCTATTTCTTAAAGATATGACCTTGTGTCTAGACATGACCCTATTTCTTAGAGATATGACCTTGTGTCTAGACATGTCCCTGTTTCTTAGAGATATGACCTTGTGTTTAGACATGACCCTGTTTCTTGGGGATAGGAAATTGTGTTTAGACATGACCCTGTTTCTTAGAGATATGATCTTGTGTTTAGAGTTGATTTTGTTTCTGAGATATGTCGTTTTGCTAGGATTGTAAACGGTGCTCTGTCCCTCATTGCAAAATGAGTAAATGCCTTCAACAACAAAAATATGTGTATCTTTTTGTTTGACACCAGTGTGAAAGACGTCATTAATTTATGGTAATTTCTTGACAAGAATGGTTGGCCTGGGTTACACGGAGTTTGTTAAATCCACTTGCATATATCTTAGAGAAAGTGCATGCCTTATTCTTTTGTGCCAGGGTATAATTTACTTTTGTTTTATATCCATTTTGATCTGACTATTTTATCCTCATTTTTTCCGTATTTAATGAAATTCAGTGGCTATAATTCTGTTATAATGCTGATAAATTTGTATTTTTTCCCCTTGCATTGATATACTTAAAACTATTTTTGTAGATAGTGTTTCATTTCTGTTTGTTTGTTTATCCTTGACAAAGATTTGTCCTCGGGCAGTTTTTGTTTTCATAGTCTTTCATTTTACATTTTACATTTCAGCGGGCTTGGTTAACGTCAAAACGAATGCTCGAGTATTACTCGTACCGTAGAGCATACCACAGAGGAAAGACTTGAAATCCTTAGGTTAGATTTGAACACAAGTCGTTGTTTTTTGCAGTTGTCATTAAGTTCAGTTTGTAGTCGATCTCATTCTGAGACATGTGAACCGCAGCGCCCTCTAAAGTCCATAAGCGTACAGTACATAAGCAACTTGGTTTTAAGTCTAGTATAACTTTCTTTTTCAAACAATGCTTATTAGACTGATATGTACATCGTCGAATGTCGAAAAAAACATGAACTTTGTTGGCGGTAGTTCAAATCAAGTGGTCAAGCTAATCAATTCACTAATTTGTTTCCAAAATGACCGTCAGTATGTCTCAGTTTGAGACCTAAAGGATCTAAAGCCTGCACGGTTGTACGGCAGATAAAAGAATCAAACTTTATTGGCGGCAGTTCAGATCAAGTGTTGAGCTGATAAATACATGTACACTACATGTAATTTGTTTCAAAATGACCGTCAGTGTGTCTCAGTTTGAGACATGTGAGATCTAAAGCCATGCTGGTTACCAACCTCAAAGTTCTTGACTCAAAATTACATTGTAAAGCCTTGCAATTATGTAAATACAAAGGTGTATTCTATTTCCTTTTCTTTTCTTGGTGCATGAATTTTTATATATATTTTTTGAAAGCATTTTGTAGTTTAAAAGCCAAAGCCTTGCAGAGCCAAAAAAGAACGTTGATTCATGATATTGAATATCGTGAAATTTCCAGTAAGGGTTTACTTGAACTTGTTGTATTTGTACAAGGGTTGTACAGATTTGCTTTTTTCAACTCGGGTATGGGTGTATCTTGTAGGTAGGCCACCGTACATTCCAAAATATTGGAAGAAATAATAGACCTTATGCACGTGACGTCAGTCGAGTTGGGCGCCCTCACCTAGAGGTCAAAAGGAACCTGTTCATTGGCCAATCCTGAGCGCCGCGCGTACAAATCTGTGCGTTTTCATTGTTTCATCATCGTTTTACCTCTAAGATGGCGTTGGATGACGTTACTGCATAAAGTCTATACTACATAGTTGCTGTTTGTATTAGTTCTAATATTGTCAACCGAGATAATTATGGCGAGTGTTATGATTGGCATAATGAGCTGCGTTCGTTCCCACTCTGATGAAATATGTCAGTCGCTGAGCTCGCCAGTTTTGAAGTGCAGACGGCGTGCAGTAATCTATTTACTATGTATTTGAAGTTGACCAAATACTCGGCACACAATTAAAGTGAAGTAGAGCCACCACAGGGTCAGATACACTATTATTATTGTTTCAAGTAAGAGCCATGTCACACACCAGACAATTTACAGGCAATCGTGTCATGGCAATCTCCAAACAGATCAGGAATTCACAATTTAATGTTCACAAAGCTTTATTGGACACAGCAAATCGGTGCTGGAGAAATTACTATAGGCTTCCAAAGTGTACCTTTTGCGTATTAGTGCAGCTTGGTTGTATCAATTCTAGTGCCTTTAGTTCAAGTTTAAACTACGGTGATGAACGGGCAAATTCTCAGATGTGGAAAGACACTGGAAGCTTACAGCCCCAGCTCAACATTGGTAAACTGACTGTAAATGCCTTCATTTTTTTGCACAAATCAAGATATATGTAATAAAACCAACATGTGGACATTTCAGCTCATTTCGTCGTTTCATTTGTGAGAAAACGGTAAAAATGTATTTAGCATTTTTGTACGCATTCTTATACGCGTACTTTATTTAAAAACGATAACACTTCAGGCAGAAATATTTCAAGGAAAGTTTTCTACCATCATATCTGTACCATGTAAGGTACATATTCTTAAATCTGTGAACATTTATTTTTTTTCTTACCAATATTGAGCTGGGGCTTTAATGAATATCCTTGTATTTCCAACTGAATTTGCTTTGACAGACATTATTGTAGGCTACAATCGGGTATGAATTTCAATTTTAAAAATTAAGTTAGATTCACACAGAGTTTTATAAACGTTGAAATATTACTGTCTGTATAATTATAGTGTTTAAAGGTCCACGAGGTTCACGTGTTTTAATTCTATTGACAGATTAAGGTAGTTTTCGACATTAAAATGAAATAACGTCAGTTGAATCCTTTATAAGGATTGGTTATACAATTTTAAAGTTACTTGAGAATTACTTGTCCATGCCTATAATACACTAATCCGAGCAGCGCTCGTTTATGGTGTTTTACACGCCCATGGATGAGCCGTTAGAATTTAGTCTATCTATCGACTATCCGAACGGCTCGTTCATGGGTGTTTACACCACCGCAGCCATGGTCACCGCACGCGCGCGTGGACGCACATGCACTGTGAGTCCTCCATGCTGATTGGTACATAAGCGTACTGATGCGCTATTGTCGTATCGCACGCGCGTGTCGCGGCCATAGCCGCTCAGCTGCGCAGCGGTGGTGCACACTAAAAACTGAAGTGTTGAATCCAACACTTACATGATTGCGATCAATGACTACACTTTGAAAGTGTTGAATCCAACATTTCAAAATATCAAATCCAGCATTTCAAAATATCAAATCCAACGCCAAAGAGTTGGATCCAGAAATTTTACGGTTAATTCAACATTTTCAATTGTTTTCACTGAAATTGTTTAATCAGCGCTTTAAATATTGAATTAACAGCTTAAAGGCTAAATTTAAAGTTTTACAAGCTGGATTCAACACTTTCAAAGTGTAGTCGCTGACCGCACACATGTACGTGTTGGATTCAACTCTTCAGTTTTGAGCGTGTGTAAAACACCATCACGAACTGCATGCTAAGATTAGTGTAGAAGTACAGTGAGTATTCATGTATAACAGCTGCTTAAATGTCTCAACAAGGGAAAGTGCCACTAACCCGTCCGGCATAAAGGCACTGTGTGTAACTTCTTAGTTTTTCGTCGTTGATTTGAAGGAAGCGCACATCGGTGTTTTGTTAAGTTCCATTTCTTGGTTTCTATAAATAATTACTACAAAAGATAGCGTAATGGTTGCTGCCGTGTCCCTGTCATGACTTACTTAAATTATACATATTTTGCAAGCGAAAGATGATCATTCCCAAACATTAATTTGTCTATTCGGCAAAATTGTTGTCACTACTTTTAGTCAACCTAAAGTTCCTCACGAAGAATTGTGACTGCAAACATAACTTTAAAATGAAAACCTTGCTGTGTGTGTTCTGGTTGCATACAGCGTTACATGTAAACTTTGCCCATTGCATGCAGGCAAAAACGGATCTTCCATTTGCCCGGTAATTTAAAATATACAAGAAACATGAACACAGTAAATCACTGGGTTTGTTTCCTTCTTCGTTGTGCTTTTACGGATCCCGTAAATGGACAAGGTTTTGAAGTTTTTTTAATTTTCAATTCCCCTGAAATATTTCCTTCCCTCGAGTATTAAGTTCCCTCGAAAGAAAATAATAAGTCGAGGGAGCAAAATAACATTTCGAGGAAGCAATATAATTGTTTGGAGGGCACGGGGGGGGGGGAGTTGTTCCTCACGGCTCCGTTTGTTGGTGATTTGATATTGAAAACTTGGTTGTTTGGTCTAAGACTTTCTTTCCTTGGACACACTTGGACAACTAACAGAGACGTACACAATTCATGGGTTTGGGTCAATAGACCGTTTGCGCGACCAATGTTTACAGGTCATCACGTGACACTTGTAGTGGGTCATCTGATCTGATGGCAAACTACGTGTAAATACACGCCGTGACCCGCGACAGAGTCAAACAAAAAGTCGGTTTTTGGTAATAATAACACAGTTATGAAGCCCTTTTATTAAAGTTGTATTTCGATATGAATAATTATGAGACAGACATGTCTTGCAATGTGTTGTATATAGACTGCACATTCGCTCTCTCGCCCGAGTGGTGAAAATCACTGTGCATCACTCTTTTCGAGTGAATTTGGAGCGAATTTCACTCTTATTCAAGTTGAAAATACCCGTCTTTCACTCTAAAAAGAGATGTCCGCCATAATGGTTCTTTGCAAACATGGTAAGGAGGACAAAACGAGTGGCTTTTCACTCTTTGGAGAGTAAGTCTTTCTTCGTACTTCCTCTGCTGGTTATCCTGGAAACAGCCCGTGGTTATCTGTAAACCACTTGGTCCTTCGGCAGGACAGTTTTGTCCCTCTGACTTCAGGACTAGTAGGTCTCTGCCGCCTTAAGCCCTTTTCACACGACGAAAAAATAACCAACGTCCCTTGCTACACATTTTACGAGCGCTGATTGTTTATTATTTTGTTGTCATCGTGCATGATTTATTTTTTTTTACACGGCTAAAGTAAAAAAACTAACAACCATTGTGCGCTATATGTTAGTGCACACATCACTGGTAACCAGCCAACGACTGATATATCAGCGAAATAAATAATACTGCCAGTAGAATCAGCCCGTTTGTTTTGCATGTTTTGGGGGCAAAACCAGGGTCGAAAAAAATGGAAAAGATGCGAGTTTTTTTGCCGAGAAATAATAGTTTTTATTCTAATAGCGTGACCTACCGATTGCAGTGTTGATTAAACAACGCACGTGCTGGCTGGATTCCCACGAATTTTGCTATTGGCTGAATTCCTTCATTATTTGAGAATTCAGCCAATAGAAAAAAAATGTTAAGTAGTACAGAGCGGGTAACGAATTTTCTCATTGGCTGGCTGCCTTCGAAACCATGCACACCGGTGATTTCTGAGGGGATTTCCTGTACTGCATAAGCTTTCTCTCTCTCATCGCTACTGCCCCACACACCTTGCACAGTTTCTTCGCTTATATCTAGTACTAGAAACCCACCATAACATGTGGAACTTGCGTCTGTGCCTTGATCTAATGGTCTGAGTAAACAACTTCCGAACATTGTTTCCGAACTCTAGTCACACCCACGTTCAGTTTGCCTATACATTATTGTTCCGGAAATCTACACTTTCTGCTTCTGCTGGAATAGTTGTTGGCGAGTCCCATTCAAACCTGAATTCGATACACAGATGCAAATGTTTGGTCATTGGCGTTTGTCAGGTGCTCAACATACGCCCCTCTGCGGTACACAGACAGTTCAGAGTCTAGATTTAGTTCGTACGGTACCTACCCTAGCAACTCTGTTGATTTGGCTGATCCAAACGCTTTTCGGACCATTTGGAATGAACCCTGTGCTGGCTGAAGATTATCTTGTTTCACGGCTTCGCTGGCTGCCAGCGCTTCTGACAAGGTAGGTGTAAAACCAAGGCCATCGCAGGCGTGTTTTATTTATTTATTTATTTTTTTTGGGGGGGGGGGAGGGGGAGGGGGCTAGACCCTTCGCACGTGACGTGACGTCACCATCTAACTTTCACTACTGCTATTTATTTATTAATTTATTAATTTATTTATTTATTTATTTATTTTTTTTTTTTGGGGGGGGTGGGGTGGGGGGCTAGACAATAGCCCCTCCCCCCGTAGAACTGCGACCATAAATTGTTGGTGTCAAGCCCAAACGAAAAAGGAGCATGACATGAGGTGTCGCACCACCTCTTCTAAAATCACTACGCCAATAATAAGTTCTCATATTTATAAACACCAATCCAGGCAACGCAAAGATTAAGAAAACATTTCTTATATCAAATATGGTGTAAATGTCCAACTTTCAATGGAACAGTCTGGCGCAATCCGTCCTTGTGCCGAAAGCAATGTCAGCCAAGTTAAGTTACTTTATGAACATGCAAATCGCTAGGTCAACAACTAATGAGGGCGCACTTGCATTCCCTATAATATTATCGGGTGTCACATTCCAGCTGCTATCCTATTGGAACCTCTTCTGGTGTTGTTGTATCGCTTTCGGTAATTTGTGTCTGAGTCGTCCCATTTTGACAACAGCCGTTTTTCAGTTTTAAGTGCAAACGATAATTGGAAGAGTTCACATTTTGTCTTTTAAACTCTACAACTAACGAGCTGAGATAAGTAGATAGCTAAATCCCTCAAACCTTTAGCCCTACGTTGTATACAAACCCAAACTAGCCGCAAGTTTATTTATTTATTTATTTATTTATTTATTTATTTATTTATTTATTTATTTATTTATTTATTTATTTATTTATTTATTTATTTATTTATTTATTTTTTCTAGTTGGCAGTGCAAGGTCAGCGTTGACCTATTGCGGTATTGTTCACTATATCATCGTGTTGTAAGTTTCTGTTTTAACCACGGAATTTCACTCCGGAAGTGATTATTTTTGTGGCCAAATGTTTTACACGGAAGCCCATAATTATGTGGTACGTCGAGTTTCTCTTCCATTAGTGTTTCTCTTTCCTAGGTATTGTTCCCCTCTCACGTGGTTGTGTTTCTCTTTCACGTGGTAGTTTTCTCTTTCATGTTGTATTGCTTCTCTTTCACGTGGAGGTGTTTCTCTTTCACGTGGAGGTGTTTCTCTTTCACGTGGAGGTGTTTCTCTTTCACGTGGTAGTGTTTCTTTTTCACGTAATGTTTCTCTTTCACGTGGAGGTGTTTCTCTTTTACGTGGTAGTGTTTCTCTTTCACGTTGTAGTGTTTCACGCGTGGCGTTGCTTCTATTTCAAGTGGAGGTGTTTCTCTTTCACGTGGTAGTGTTTCTTTTTCACGTAATGTTTCTCTTTCACGTGGAGGTGTTTCTCTTTTACGTGGTAGTGTTTCTCTTTCACGTTGTAGTGTTTCACGCGTGGCGTTGCTTCTATTTCAAGTGGAGGTGTTTCTCTTTCACATGTTAGTTTCTATTTCACATTACGTTTCTCTTTACTCGGCAGTGTTTCTCTTTCACGTAATGTCTTCTTTCACGTGGTAATGTTTGTTTTTCACGTAATGTTTCTCTTTTACGTGGTAGTGTTTCTCTTTCATAGTGGTAGTGTTTCTCTTTCACGTGGAGGTGTTAATTTCTCTATCACGTGGTAATTTTCTCTTTCACGTGGTATTGCTTCTCTTTCACGTGGAGGTGTTTCTCTTTCACGTGAAAGTGTTTCTTTTTCACGTAATGTTTCTCTTTTACGTGGTAGTGTTTCTCTTTCACGTGGTAGTGTTTCACGTGGTGTCGCTTTTGTTATTTCAAGTGAAGGTGTTTCTCTTTCACGTGTTAGTTTCTTTTTCACGTAACGTTTCTCTTTTACTTGGCGGTGTTTCTCTTTCACGTGGTAGTGTTTCTTTTTCACGTAATGTTTCTCTTTTACGTGGTAGTGTTTCTCTTTCATAGTGGTAGTGTTTCTCTTTCACGTAATGTTTCTCTTTTACAGTGGTAGTGTTTCTCTTTTTTTAATAGCGCCAATCACGTGAAAGAGAAACACTACCACGTGAAAGAGAAACTCTACCACGTGAAAGGGAAACTATAACACATGAAAGGGAAACATTACCACATGAAAGAGAAACGCAACCACAATGAAAGAGAAACCAACGTGGCACTAATGGGCTTCCGTAGTTTTACATATACAAAGCCAGGAGCTGAAAATGTTACTGCTATTTCGTGCTGAATATCGCCACAGACAAGACCTCGTTGAACCTGCATCTCATCGGATTCACATAAGATTATGATGATTATGGGGGAGCACCATGGGTCAGGATAGCGATATTTTCACAGATCATAATCGTAAGTATTTTCAGGGATGCTTTTTAGCGCTCAACAGATATTTCAATTTTCAAACAACGTAAAGAAAAACGGCACAATTCCTAACCCAGAAACACGGATATGGAATGTTGTTTTTGTGTACGCAGAGACTGCCTCCATATTGTGTGGGTTGTGGCCAGGCTTGTTGGCTTCATTGCAGCCAGTTAGTCTGATACAAAACAAATGTAGCACTCCCATACCAAGAACCCCCGGGTATATATACATTTAAATAGGCTAGTGTGTGTGTGGGTGTGTGTGTGTGTTAGTGGCGAATGTCTCCATACTCCACAGTATGGGTTCTATGCGGCTTTTAGCTGCGGCAAAATGTACATAAAACTTATCAAGGAAGAGAACAACGAGGCATTGCTGAAACCATGGAAACGGACTGTTTTTCATCAACCGGCAACCATGAACATCGACCATTTCTTGTGGCCAGCCTGGGCTTATTTATCGTTCAACTATAGGCTCCATGCGGCTCAGTCATGGTCAAACAGTCCATTTGCGCGGGAAAGTACCTAAATCAGAGCAGCCAGCACTTATAGCACACGTAAGCTGCCATCTTGAAAAGGGGCTTTTTAAAGGGACACACTGCCTTCAAATCTCTTAAAAATTGTGCTGTTTGGAATATTGCTCCTCGTCTTTTTTTAAGAGTTGTTCATGCAATAAGACATTTTACAGGGTGTTGTAATTATATAGCGATTCAAATAAACTATAAATGGAGAGTTTGCAGAAACTCAAGGTGTTCGGCTTCATTGCGTAAGTCACGACGTAATTTAGAAGGTGATTGTTATCGTGTGCAAGTTGTTGCTGCGTTCACGGTTTGCTGTACAACACAAGGTACTGTTGATCTTGGGACCGGAAGTAAAGGTCAAAGTGTGTCACACTTTGTGTACATCTTGTAGAACAGTTAGTGTTTTCAGATGATGAATAAGTCATTCATGTATCACAATAATTGTGATTCTTCAGATAGGAATTTTTGGAAAAAGTGTTCTTGAACTTCCGGTTTCGACAAAGAGTAAAGGTCAAATTGGGTCACAGTTTTGCACTATTCGTGGAACATTAATACTCACCTTGTACATCTATAATTGGGCAACTTCTACCCGACGGTCGTTGGGTAATCCCCATTCCCAATTATTAAGTAATTATTTTACGCAACAGTTGGATCATAACACAAAACCAACAGTTGTCTTTTTCTGATTGTTCATCTTCTGGATCATAGTACTTTACCATTACAGTTTGCCAATAATTTTCGTTTGGCAACCGATGCCCAACAAGTTTTAGTTATGCACAGTTTTAGTATTGTCTCAACTACCATTTCAATAGGTAGAACATTTGGCAAGTTGGAGATTTTTTGGGCAACATTTCTTATCGGTGAGTGTTTCTTAAGCTCTCCCGGACCCCTCGTGTCGAGAAGTTCAAGAAGGTCCGCCGTGCTGCTGGCAGGTCTGTGCATTTAAAGTACTCTAACCCCACGCCACACCGCGCTTGTGTACTACTACGTTTCCCGACCGTTGGCTAAACATGAATGCTTCTCTCTTGCCTATACGGAAGATAACCCAGCTTATGGGACTAATGCCAAAAATAATGTTCTACACCCAACTAAATGACAGTTGAAGCAATACAACAACGTTGTGCGCACTTGTTGGGCTTCGGTTGCCAAACGAATGTGACTGCGCTGGATACTGTTTTTTATACACCAATCAACTGCAAAATGTGCCAATACTTTATTGGAAAAGGACCAACGAATATACCCAGTAAAATTTTACCAACAATGTTTAACAGTGTAGTATTTTGCCTATATTGTACAGTACGTGTAGGCCTATGTCTTATACAATAAAGTAACACAAGACTGACGCAGTGCTGTTTGTAGTTTTCCAAACATTTTGTATGAAAACTGTAAAGTGGATGTAAAATGTTCAATGTATTGACCTCCAGTTACCTGATGTATTAAAACACGCTAACCATAGAACAAATAGCTGAAATAAGAAATTATTTAGAAACATTTACTCTACCAATTCGACGTCTCTTGTTTCATTCTGTCATACTGGGATCTAACTAGATAAAAATGTATAACTTGGCAGCAATGCATTGATATGGTCATAGTCTGTAGAAGATATAGCTTGTACACTGCAGAAACTGGGGTGTTAAAATGTTTATCTTGGTAAATCTATGTGAACACCGGAATGGCGTTAGTTATCCCAATTGCTTTGCTGTTGGTAAAATTGTCGGTGTTGTCACAAGAGAATCAATTTAACGCGGCAACCTCCACGTCTTTCCGGTCTGGGACACTGATGATGATGTCCTGAAACGATTTAAATATGCGGGTCATCGGAACCTCAAGGAAAACCATCACATGTTCGCTATGATCTGGTCATGAACTTGACACTTACCATCATCCAACCTTTCACCGTCACAGCCTTGGCTACGCCACCGAAGGCCGACAAATTAATATCCGACACGATAAAAAAAAAGCTATTGGAAAATGTAAACATGCGTGTGCACACTTACAGTGCGCGCGTTCATGGCGTGCAGCGTGGCATTGAAGAGACGCACATTGTGCTGCCCATCACGTGTATAGTGATCCAGTGCCGTGATTGGTCAATGTGTTCAGTGGGTGTGGCTTAATGGTTCGGTCTATTACTGTGTCCAACAAACCACTTCTTTTTATCAATACGCAAGCGATGTATCATAATCAATATCTTAATCAATTCATATTCAAGCCACTATTCCGCGGTTAGTGTTTTGATACAGAAGTTAACTGAAGGAATGTAATTTAATAAATTCAACATTGAACAACCCCCTTCACAGTTTGTTATAAAATTACAAAATGTTTGGAAAACTACAAGCAGCACTGCAGCAGCCTTGTGTTACCTTATTGTACATGAGACATACGAGTCATGTAGAGTAAAATAGGCAAAATACTACCTTTAATATTAAAAGGGGAGTTAGAGCCTTCCGCTCTGCCAGCCAGGCCTCTGATGGATGATACCTAAGCCTACATCCTGACCGACTGTAAAGGGGGTTACTCTGTTTCAGTCCCAGGAGTAGGTGGCAACTCCCCCTTGAAAAAACAGTTGATTTATAGCCAACACATCGAGTGGCTTACTTGTCTTGCGTGTCTGGCGACTTCCATAAAAAAAATCAACAAAATAAAATAAAATCTGCACTTAAAGGAGTAAAGAAACCGACTTTTTTTACACAGAAAGATTGGATACTATTATCAAAGGATTATTGGAAAAATGTGGAAATTAGTCAGTATACTGTCCCACATTGTCAAATAACCACTTGAAAAAAGGGCATTTTAATAATTTCTTGTGATTTTTACAGGCGGGCCCATTAAGATCCCTGCCAATCATCACAGATGTGATTGGTCTATCCTTTCTTTTGATCACACGTTATGCACCTATTTTATAACCGAATTTAATAGCAAAGCAATCGGACATATCACGTGGGCACCAGGGGGTCTCAAAAAGACGAAAGGTTGTTCCGTGGGCTAATATGTGTTTTTTTTATAGACCTATACCATGGTAGGCAAATTTTTGACATCAGATTCTAGTTGTTTGGATGCCAGTAACCCTGTACACCAATTTGTAGCAACATATCTTATCTCAATTTGGATAATATAGGCCTCTAACAAAACAAAACAATTAGAAGGGGCGGGGCTTACATTTTTAGGGGGTCTTATCTAAGAAACGATAAGAAGGAGAGGAGTCTGAAATTGTGTGTGCTCACACCCATAGAGGATTGTTTTACAAAAGAAATAGCAAAATCTGAGACTGCCACTGACAAAGTTTTCAGACTTTTAGGTGATTTGTCATGCCATGACCCCCTTGCGTTTTTACATTTAGGAACATCTACACGCCACTCGTCAGCAACATCACGACGAAGTGCCCAAAAAGCTCCCTACAGCCAGCCCTTGATGTCTGGAGATAACTGCGTTTGAAGTTGAACTCATTTTTAAAATCATTGGTTCGTATACTTTTTTGCCATTTCATTTTTGAAATCTGGTTTAGTTTTGTTCATAACGCGTCTAATTAATGAGATTTAACTAAAAAGACCGTCTCTTCGCGATGCAAGGGTGCACCACACTAAATAGGCTCCCATTGTTGTAGCTACCAATGCTAAATGCCAACTATTAAAAAAATACTCAACACATATTTAAAAGTCTCACAGCCTCTAGAAATCAAATATATTTTCAGACAACTGAACTTCAATTTTCTTTTCAGTCTTTAGTATAGGTTAGCCCGTTGAGATTTTTTGGTACGCTCATCCAAATTAAAAACACCCTCGAACAAGAAGTAAATTGGCCAAACATGGAAAACATAGAAACATGACCCTATACACTTTTTAGCGAAATATGGCTAGTTTCAGAGGGCTAGTGTACCCAAAATGCTCCAGGTTGAAAGTAAACAACCACAGGGACACAATATTGGACCATTTTTCAACAATCCATAAAAGCCATGACCTGAAAATCTTATTCACAGCCAAAGTTTTTGGGTGTACACTATTAATGAGGCTCGGTGCATAGATTTCTCTCTATTTAGTATAGTGGCGTGTCGTGGCCGAGCGGTTTAGTGCATCGGACTCAAGTTCTGGTGGCCAAGTCATCAGGATGTGGGTTCGAATCCCGGTCATGACACTAATGTGTTCCTTGAGCAAGACACTTAACTATAATTGCTTCAAAAAAGGGAAGAGGCAGTTATTTTTGTCTTGCAACGGATTCATTTACCCTTGCCTGCATGTTCTTATGATGTGCTGTGAATAGACTTACGTTTATATCTTGCCATGTCTTGTTTCTGCGCATTGGGGCAGGTTTTTACCCCTTCAAAAAAGTAGCCCACACCTCGAGTGGCCTTTGGGCCTTGTAATGGGCGAATTCCATAACAAAAAAGTAAGAAAAAGAGCACCCAATAAGACCCCAAAAATAAGAGAGTGGCACCTATTAATAAAGAACGCAACAAGTTATCTTCCTGAGCTCTCAGAGAACTGCTGAACATTTTCATCACTTCACAATAGTTCTTGAGGAGGAAGTGTTTCAAAGAAATGTGGCACTACTTTCTTAACTGCTCATGGATATATAGCCTATTTACATAGTGCCAAGTCCACGCACGCTAAATGCCGTACCGTGTTTATGTTAATGCCCTCTTTTCAAGATGGCGGCTTAATAAAGTGTGCTAGTGGCTATTACTCTGATCACAGATAAATAGGGACTTAACTGCTCTGATTTAAGTATTTTCCAAAGCGAGATAGACCACATGCAGTTACACCACATGGTCCAACGCCACAACAACAGGGCATAATTTTATGACTTTGCTTGCTACCGATACCACATAATAATTCTGCGTTTTGTATAGTGCGGCCGGCAATGTAAGCGTACGATGGGGCGGAAGTATGGTGGCTATAAAGGGACATCGCACATATATACTGACGCAAATATATTGTACCCCAAGTCGCAAATATTGACGCCAATATTTCACGACATGGGGTATGTCGTAAATATTGGCGTCAATATTTGCGACTAGGGGCCAATTAATGGTGAATATTGGCGTCAATATTTTTGCGACTTGGAGTACAAATCATGAATATTGGCGTCAATATTTGTAACATGGGGGCCAATCCGTGAATATTGGCACAAATAATTGGCCTCAATATTAATATTTGTGACTTGGGGCAAAGTCGTAAATATTGGCGTCAACATTTGCGACTTTGGGTACAAAACGTCAATATTGGCGCCAATATTCACGTTTTGTACCCAATGTCGCAAATACTGACGCCAATATTGACGCCAATATTCACGACTTGTACCCCAAGTCGCAAATATTGTCGCCAATATTCACGACATGTACCCAAAGTCGCAAATATTGACGCCAATATTCACGACTTGTACCAAAAGTTCCAAATATTTACTCCAATATTGGCGTCAATATATATGTGCGATGTCCCTTTAAAGCCACCATACGTAAACGCAGAATTTCCCAGTAAGCTGAGCCATGAAATTGGCCCCTGAATGTGTAGTTGAAAAACGATAAAATACCGTACACTGCACCTTGAATAAGGACTATTTCTTTATGCCAAGCTAAGCATATATTATTATTATTGTACACAATGTACTGCATCAGAAAAGTCTCTATCCATGCAGGGTCCGTGCGGCTCATCAGCAGCGAGCGAACAGTTAGTCCAATTCAACAAAATGTTAAAGAAAATACCGTACACTGCACCATGATTATGGACTATTTCTTTTGGCCAAGCTGAGCATATTTATCGTACATGATGTAGTGAAGAGAATGTCTCCATATTGTAGGTTTCATGTGGCTTGGCCGCGGCCAAACTTCGAACACAACAGAACGCCGAGAAAAAACGGTAAAATACCGTACACTGCACCATGAATGATGACTATTTCTTTTGGCCAAGCTGAGCATATTTATCGTACATGATGTAGTGAAGAGAATGTCTCCATATTGTAGATCCCATGCGGCTTGGCCGCGGCAGAACAGTCCAACACAACAGAACGCAAAGAAAAACGGTAAACTACCGTACACTGCACCATGAATATGGACTATTTCTTTTGGCCAAGCTGAGCATATTTATCGTACATGATGTAGTGAAGAGAATGTCTCCATTATGTAGGTCCCATGCGGCTTGGCCGCGGCAGAACAGTCCAACACAACAGAACGCAAAGAAAAACGGTAAACTACCGTACACTGCACCATGAATATGGACTATTTCTTTAGGCCAAGCTGAGCATATTTATCGTACATGATGTAGTGAAGAGAATGTCTCCATTATGTAGGTCCCATGCGGCTTGGCCGCAGCAGAACAGTCCAACACAACAGAATGCCAAGAAAAACGGTAAAACACCGTACACTGCACCATGAATATGGACTATTTCTTTTGGCCAAGCTGAGCATTTATCGTACATAATGTACTACAGAGAATGTCTCCATTATGTAGGTTTCATGTGGTTTGGCTGCGGCCAAACTTCCAACACAACAGAACGCCGAGAAAAACGGTAAAATACCGTACACTGCACCGTGAATATGGACTATTTCATTTGGCCAAGCTGAGTATATTATATCGTACGTAATGTACTGCAGAGAATTTCTCCATATTATTGTAGGTTTCATGTGGCTTGGCCGCGGCCAAACTTCGAACGCAACAGAGAACGTAGTGAAAAACGGTAAAATACCGTACACTGCACCAAGAATATGGACTATTTCTTTTGGCCAAGCTGAGCATATTTATCGTATATAATGAAGTGCAGAGAATGTCTCCATATTGAAGGTTTTATGTGGCTTGGCCGTTGCGAAACAGTCCAACACTACACAGAACGCCGAGAAAAACGGTAAAATACCGTACACTGCACCATGAATATGGACTATTTCTTTTGGCCAAGCTGAGCATATTTATCGTACATGATGTAGTGAAGAGAATGTCTCCATTATGTAGGTCCCATGCGGCTTGGCCGCGGCAGAACAGTCCAACACAACAGAACGCAGAGAAAAACGGTAAAATACCGTACACTGCACCGTGAATATGGACTATTTCTTTTGGCCAAGCTGAGCATATTTATCGAACGTAATGTACTACAGAGAATGTCTCCATGATATTGTAGGTTTCATGTGGCTTGGCCGCGGCAGAACAGTCCAACACAACAGAACGCAAAGAAAAACGGAATTACCGTACACTGCACCGTGAATATGGACTATTTCATTTGGCCAAGCTGAGCATATTTATCGTACATGATGTAGTGAAGAGAATGTCTCCATTATGTAGGTCCCATGCGGCTTGGCCGCGGCAGAACAGTCCAACACAACAGAACGCAAAGAAAAACGGAATTACCGTACACTGCACCGTGAATATGGACTATTTCATTTGGCCAAGCTGAGCATATTTATTGTACATGATGTAGTGAAGAGAATGTCTCCATATTATAGATCCCATGCGGCTTGGCCGCTGCAGAACAGTCCAACACAACAGAACGCAAAGAAAAACGGTAAAATACCGTACACTGCACCGTGAATATGGACTATTTCTTTTGGCCAAGCTAAGCATATTTATCGTATGTAATGAAGTGCAGAGAATGTCTCAATATTGTACATTCCATACTGCTAGGCCGCGGCCTAACACAGTCCAAACACAACATACCCATGCATCATGAATATGGACTATTTTTCTTTTAGTGCCTGTGCGGCTCGTCCGCGGCCAAAACAACAACGTAGAGGAAAACGGTGAAATGCCTTACCCTGCCCCATGAATAATGGGACTATTTGCTTGTGACCAAGCTGACCATTTTTAAAGCTCGGCAAAGAATGACTCCATATTGCAAGTTCAATCAAGCTTTACCTTGGTCAACATTCAAACAAAACGCTTACAATGACAATACCGTTCCCCGAACGAAGAATAATGGCCTATTTTACTTGTGGCCAAGCTGAGCGTGTTATTGTTTTTTTTCGGGCTTTACTGCAAAGAAAGTTTCCATTTATGCAGGTTCCGTGCAGCTCATCAGCGGTGAACAAACAGTCCAACACAAAACAAAATGTAAAGAGAAAAGGTGAACTACCGTACACCGAAAAAGTGAATATGGACTATTTTTTGTGACTAAGCTGAACAGGTTTATGGCGCATAATGTACTGCAAAAAATGTCTCCATATTGTCGGTTCCATGTGGCTTAGCAGCGGCCAAATAGTCCAACACAACGAAACGCAGAGCAAAACGGTAAATACTGTACCCTGCATTATGAATATGGACTATTTCTTTTGGCCAAACGGAAAGTGCAGGTTCTGTGCGGTTCCGCGGCCACAAACAGTTCAAAACAACAACATAACGTATAGAGGTAAACGGTGAAATGCCCTTCCGTGAATGAACTTATAATATTTGTTTATGTACTATAATAAACCTTGTGGACAAGCTGAGCTTGTTAGTGTCGTAAATGTACTGCAGAAAATGTCTCCGTATTGTAAGTCCTATATGCGCCTTATAGCCGCGGCCAAACAGTCCAACATAATAACAGAACGTCGTGAAAAACGGTAAAATATCGTAACATTAATTATTGAAGATACAGAGTACTGCTATAGGGCAGGAAGAAAGATCCAAGAGAACTATCGCACAAAAAGGTAAAATTAAAACGTCTCACGAAAACATATATATTTTTAGCAGTTTCTTGAAGAGAACCAGCTTCTCTAGAAAGAGGGGGGGGGGGCATCTTCCACAGCCGACAAAACGATAATGATTTGGGAACATGAAGCTTGATGAACGAAGGTAGTGATGAGAACTGCTTTGGGCGTGGTAGAAAAGAAAAATAGCAGAAGAAAGGTGTTCTGGCGAAGAGCCGTTTATCATTGGTACATGAAAACAAGCAATTTAGAATTCACACGTTTGCGGTCAGCTGGTGGTCAATGAAGACTCATGTACTGATTGATATCGTCACCGTTTTCACGAAGTGACGGGTATGTCCAAACGCAATGAAAGACCGTTTTGAGATATTCGCCATTTTAAAATGGTTTTTTTTTTTATTCAAAACTGAAAATGCTGCAGTACTAAAACTTTCTGGAGTCGTCATGATTATAGCAGGCCTGTGGCTGTAAATGGAAAGATGAACTCTCTTTCACACGGATACTGAGCACGCCAGCTTGCGGTCAAATCACAAAGGGTGCCGTCTTTGTCAAATTGAGACATGCGTAGGCCTACAAACCTGGGGGCTAGGGGGCTGTTACTCCCCCCCCCCCCCGCCCCACCCCCTGAAAAAAGGGGATTAAAGAAGAGAAAAAAACCAGTAGCGACAATTTGGTAATTAAACATTAAGTATATGAAGAAAAAAGAAGAATATATGGACTTTTTCATTAGAAACTGCTACTGACAAGTTATTTTCGAGCTTTAAAAAAAAATGTAAAAAAAAAAAATCGGCACTAATAAAGATCATTCAATTGCCAATGTAGATTCACCATATTCGTTGAGTACACGAATGGGAGTAGGATCTGAATCTACGAGGTGATCAAAGATGACTTACCACATATCACAAAATGCAAGGTAGTCGCTTAGAAAAGAAACACTCGTTGTTGGCCAAATTCACCTGACGTCATCATCACAGCAATCATCGTGGTTGCGTCATTTTGGTAGTCAATGTCCCCGTGTGATATTACGTAGTGCACATTTTGAAGCGACGCGCGCGTCGCTTACGTTTTGACTCCCAAATTTAAATGGCGAAGGGCAGTCAGCTCCGCGTGTGAAGTTGTGCAAGTGGTCAATAGACCTAGTGTATATATACACTGTAAAATAATACTGCAAAATTTACAGTATGTTATACAGTATTTACCCTCAGTAATTTACTGTAAACCGACTGCGCAGTAATTTACTTTTTGACTTACTGTTTTATTTATATTATCTTATACTTTAACTAAAATTCACAGTAAAGTACTGTTTGAAAGCCGGTATTACCGTGGTTTACTGTATTTGAACTACAGTAACGTCGCAAACGCATGTAACAGTAAAATGCTGTATTATTTTTTAATATTTTGTATAGTCAACGGTGAACGGTTAACAGTAGCTTACTGGTTTATTTAAATCATACTATATAATTCACAAAATATGCAAATTTGTAGGCAAGTAGAAGTAGTTCAATATCCACAAAAAAATATCACAAGAAAATGACAAAATTCAACAATTCAATGTTATTTTGGTTTGTTTCTTTGTGTGTTATCAATGATTATGTTGATGTTACCAAACGTGGAAACAAAACATTTACTTTTGCATATAAACATTTTAATAAAAAGGAAAAACATTAATCAAAACACACAACTGCGATTGTAAGCATATTGGAACTCAGTCAATATATATAATACATGGTATGTGTTATTCAGTATACAAGAGTATACAAATATTGACTGCTTCGAGTGGCGTAGTAAAACTAGTCACTCGAGGTGATCCCCGGAGCAGCCTATCTTCCCGAGTCAATATTTGTTTTATAACACCTCAATTTCATCCATTTTGTGCTAATATTCGCTGTGCGTATATCAGTCTTCAAACAACTGTATGAAATCTGACAGGAAATCTTGACAAAAAGAAAGAGGGGGTACCGCACTGCCTTCGTTCTCATATCGTTTTTCAAATGCACGTATTATTTGATCGTTTCACCGGGTTCGAGGTTGTCGTTGGATAGTACCATTTAATAGTTCTTTTGATCAGTGTGCAGTGTGATAGTAAAAATACACAACACCACGTGACGCACGTTCGGCCAATCAACAGATAGAATCAAAGGAAGAGGTGTTATAATTGGGGTTATACTGTAACGGTAACATGTGTTATGTAGACTATGCTTATTGCATATAGTTGTATATAGTTACATACAAAATAGTTCTTAACAAATAAATTAACCATTAATGTTGATACATCCCCCACAATAAGAATGAACTAATCAGTATTGTACAGTAATACGGGTTAAAATACAACAGTAAAAAGCTGTTGTTTATGTATAGTTATGTTTTGGAAATTTCACCGTATAATACTGTTATTTTTACACTACGTTCCTGTTATTTTATTTGATGCAGTAATACCAAGTATACTGTAATTTTTAACAGTACATTACTGGCGTCCGTGCTGCAGGTAATTTACTGTAACATTTTGCAGTCAATATTTTAGAGTGTTATTCGGTTCCAACTCGGACGTCATTATTTCGACTCTGACTCAATCGAGACCAGCTGTTTTGGATTCAAATCGAAAGAACACCGGTTGGGCTCTGCAGTCGGTTTCTCAAAGTCTCGTTTATCGCCGTGTGTACTGGACCTGGGGTCGATTTCACAAAGCACTAAGATTCGTTTTAAGATGAATTGTCATTATTACCATAGTAATTTGCATTGTGACATCACACTTTGCTTAGCAATTAAGATTGATTCGCAGTTAAGATCAATCTTAGGTCTTTGTGAAATCGATCCCAGGTGCGTTTCTCATGTCATGTTCACGCATCGTATCGCGCTCACTTGGTCATTTGGTACTGAACGCCTTCGTTGAGTTTATACTTATTCTGAATTAAGTTTAACATCAAACGGATATTGCAGTGTGTATTATTTTTATATAAAGACGAAGAGACCAAACAAATTGATATGGATGCACCCCGGAAATTCCATGAATAAATGTTCAAAAGATTGTACGGTTGTACCACGATTAATGTTTAGTTAGTAATTTATCTGGACGGAAATCCGTGTCAAAGCTTGTTGGACTTTGGCCGTAAGTATGGGCTTGTATACGTATTTACACCCGCCAATAATAATGATGATCTGAGTACGGGCGACTATTTTTATTGGACAAGCGTTACCGACAAAACGAAATATCCTGTTTTCGTGTCCGCACTTTGATTTTTGTTTCATGTCTACATTTGATAGGACTGTCTGATGTTGGAATCTAATCACGCCGACATCATTGTCTGACTTCAAACGAACAACGTGAAGAGGTGTGGCGACGGAGCAACATCCGTCAGGGCAAAATATGATTATCAGCAAATAAAAATGTCACTATTGCGTGTATAACCAACCAACTCGGGTAGAATGAATACGCCAGTCTCATCTCAGAATACAGTGAGTATTCCATGTCGTACATGAGCATTGCTTGTAGCATTTTATTTTATCAAGCATTTAACCGCGGCGAAACTATGTTGTCTTTCTCTAACAAATTCTCTTTTAAACATTATTTCACAGAAGATGAAAGCATTTGTCGTAGTCGTCGTCTTGTACAGCGTATTGTGTTTAGTTGCCAATCGATGTTTCAACGAACTGTCGTGTCGGACATCGATTGTTATTTCAGTACGAAACCACTGTGCTTATGATGGCGGCAACAGATGCAAATCTTTCAGTCACCCAGAGGTGACTCCAGATTTAGCCGTTAACTTAACAACAGCTTCCTCGGCGGGAAAATCCACAACCAGGAGACCAGTTGAACCAACAACAAGAGCAAGAGTAACCGAGTGGATTGGATCCCAGGGATACGAGACTTACAAAGAAAAAAAGGTGAGAATTTATCGCAGAGTTGATTTTTAAAACAAGCGCAGTCTACGCAGATGTTCGGACATAATAGTAGTGGATAATGTGGTATTATAAGTGTAGCGGTTCGTGAAGGAAGAGGGTAAGGAGGGTAATGTGAAGGGGGCAATCTAGCTGTGGTGATCAACCGGTAATCAAAATAAGTGCAATTAGTGGAGTAGCCAGCATCTTTTTTTTTGCAGGGGACAAAGGGAGGGAGCACAGATATTTGTAGAGAGAAAAAATTCAGTTGAAGTCAAGTCCAAGATGGCGCAGACATTTACCCCCTTCCCAGTGGCGACCCCCCCCCTCAACATCGCAAAAACGCAAAAAAAGGTTTAAAGAGAATAGTTGCCCACAAAAGACTAGATAGACAAAACAGTAAAGTGATAAAAACGATCCTACATTTGGGTTTTGAAGGCTGTGGCTGTATCGTACGGTGGCTTTAAAGGGACATCGCACATAATACATACATATTGGCGTAAATGTTGCAGTCAATATTCACGACTTGTGTCCCAAGTCGCAAGTATTGTCGCCAATACTGGCGTCAACATTCACGACTTGTACCCGAAGTCGCAAATATTTACGTCAATATTGACGCCAATATTCACTATTTTTCCCTTGTCGCTAATATTTCTTTTTTGAGAATATTGGTGAGGTTTCTCCAACATCGTAGCTACGTTTGAGGGATGAAAGTTGATGACAGCAACTATAGGAAATGTATTCGGCTGGTTTTCCCTGAATGAATCTCATAATAAAAGACGTTCTTTGGGGTCCTTCAATCGCCAGAGTCCCAAAATCATCATCTGCCTTTCGTGAATGCTTACCATGCTGATTGAAACAATCTCCCGCCTTGCTTGTTACGTACCGTTTAAGAGAGAGATTGTTGACCGGTGGGGCATGTGAAAACAGCGCCGTAACTATAGGGTAAACTTTTAGGGGAGCACTAGGGGATGCACACTTTTTCCTAGGGGGGGGGGGGCACTTTTGGCCAATTAAAACTGTAGTTTCCATTTGTATTTTTCTTAAACAAGCCCCTTTTCAGTGTTTTCTGACGTGTTGACGTAAATCAAAATACATTAGGTGTGTAGTTCTAAAAACATTGAAATTACTATACGTAAATGCTCAAATGTAACATTTTATTCTGGTAAATTTTAATCTCAAAAGTCCAGATTTCAAATGGGGGGGGGGGCACCCAGGGGCAGGGACATCGGTATGGGGGTGCCCCCATGCCCCCCCCCCCCTAGTTACGCCACTGTGTGAAAAGAATGAGAAGATTTTCAGAGCTGTATCGTTTATCTCTATCCATGACGGAAACTGCTCTTCTGTGAATATTAAATGTTTTTTTTTGTCCATCCAACAGGCACTTCAACGGCAATGTAGTTCTTGTTCAATAGTTAACAGCGCTGGTCGGCTATTAGGGTCAAAGGTCGGAGATTTCATCGACAAAGCCGACTGTGTCATTCGCATGAATAGCGCCCCCACCAGCAATTACGAGGTCGATGTTGGTTCCAGGACTACATTTCGGGTCGTAGGACACAGAAACTTGCCGGGATTGATGAAAAAGGTCTCGAACAGAAGAAAATATCTTGATGACGAATCGACTAGATCTGACCTTGTGGTCGTGTGGCATTATGGGTGGAATATCACCCAGAGGGCACTGGACAAGTTTTGCAAGACGAACTGTTTAACGCATAAACACGCTGATGTGTACCTCTCAGGGGAAGAGGTGATGAAAAGGAACGAGGCTATGTTTTACAAGGAACTGAATATAACAAAGTAAGTTGACATCAAAACATCAATTCAAAAAGTAAAAACAAAAACTACAAATCAATCAACTAGATGCATTTATAACACTGTAAAGTCATCGTACTTTTCATGATACAATACTGAAGCAGTTTCTTAATCAGTAGCTTCACGATGCATTGTTCTAACTTCTAGCACAGTTTATTATTGTGACGACGCCATTAATCCACGATAGTACACAATTCCCGATAATTACACCATGTAATTACGTTGAATCTCATTAGGCTCGTTCTTTGTGATAAATCTCTTGATAGTAACTACAATGTAAACCTGACTAATGCACTTAAAGAATGCGCACGTCGTTGTTTTTTTATCAAGGCCATGATTGTTATGCTATTATAATAATTTTATTGGGTAACAATAATCGCATTATTATTAAAGGGCCCATGAAATAGAATTTTGTATTAATTGAAACAACTCTGTATTCTGAAAAAATAATTGCACCCTTTTTCTGCCGAATTTGGGGTGTTTTGACACTTTTTTTCTGAATTTTGTGTTTTATGCAAATTGACTTTTGCATATTCATGAGCAAATATGTGATGTCCTCATCGAAGGCAAAGCTGCAACATCATGGTTGGTTTGTGCACATAAAATTACAGATTTTTTCAGTTTTTCAAATGGTAACTCCACTAAATTATTTGGTTGTTGTCTTATTGATGAGTGTTTAGACTTGTCAATACATAATTTGAGGTGACCGCTGTTTTTGTTGTTGAAAATTTGGGATCTTGATTTTGTACATTTTTAATGCTGCTGTGATACTTTGTTCCTTTTATGAGTCACACAACAGTGCCCTCACGTGTCCAGTTCAAGACAGGCCATTTTTGAAAATTCAATTAGTACATTAAACCTTAATTTTAGTACAAACAAATATTTTCCATTTTCTTTCCTTAATCATGGATATATGAAGAAAAAAAATGTTTTTCAAAAAATGTGCTCTTCATAGCCCTTTAAAGCAGCCAGGCACGAACAAAAAATAGAAGAGAATATTTTGTTCACCTGTCTGGCTAGATTACACGGACATCTTAATAGACAGGGGCTGGTATTGGATACGTTCGATTAGCTTGCCCGGGTCGACCTGGGTGTGTTCATCTGGGTGAACGCCCTACGAAGGGCTCACAGAACGGAGCGTTCATACCAATGCCATCTTGGGACAGCTGACCGGAACTACTTTCATTGTGTGCATTACGTCCGAAACTCTCCGTAAAATAGCTATTCTCATGGTGACACTGCAACGTTAAGTTAAGTTGTTAAGGCCAGTCTCGAGGTAACAACAAAAGAAAATGTTTACAAAGTCGCTGTATTCGGGGGGAAATATCTGTCAAACTTCCTGAAAGTGTCCCGCTAAATAAAAAAAAAAAAAAAAAATAATAATAATAAAAACTATCGGTAATCGAGAAATTATTTTGTCGTGACGTCGTGCACTCATGGAGGTCAGCCCCCCAGTAGCCTGCTCCAAATGCAGGTTAGTTGGGGCTGGCAAAGGTGAGCCACGGCAATGTTGTCAAAGCTATTCGAACGCACTGGGGTCAGACCCGTGTCGACCCCGGGGGTCAGACCTGTGTCGACCCGGGGGTCAGACCCGTGTCGACCCGGGGAAGCTAATCAAACTCACCCATTAATTGGGATGAGGAGGGGAGGCCGGGGGTGAGGGGAGGTCAGCCCCAATAGTTACATTAACAGATGCAAAGTGTGTAGATTACTTCCCATGAAACACAGCGTGGGCTAGTATTATGTCAAACCGTCTCGAATGATCAGATAATTATTGATTCAAATTATTGTTTTGCCTAATTCTATTGTAGACCCTCGAGTGCGTATTGGATGTCGACAGGCTGGGGAACTATGCTGTTCGCTCTGGACGTGTGTCAAACCATTGATGTATATGGTATGATATACGAAGACTATTGCAGGTATGAAACTGGTTGTTAATGGTTTCAATGGGAGACTTTAGAACGGTAGGTGGCAGCAGACTCACCAGGTAAATTCCCACTGTTTGCAAGGTTGTGAGCATGCTCGCATTTCGGAAAACAATGGATTTACCTGGTAAGTCTGTTGCCACCTGGTACAGCTGGAAGAACTCTACATAAAGGGCCTACGATAGGTCGACATATAAAGAGACTAAAAGAAAACATGGGAGACTTTTGAAGACACTAGATGGCAGCAGATTTTCAAGGTAAATCCATTGTTCTCGGAAATGTGCGCATGCTAACAACTACTCAAACAATGGAAATTTAACAGTTAAGTCTGCTGCCACCTATCGTTTCAAAGTCTCACATTGATCTTTTGCTCTGTGATCAACAGACCATAATTTTTGATGTCCGAGAGCTGTTGTGGATTTCACAAAACTAGTCCCAACGTAGGACTAGCCCAAACTTATGACTAGTCCTATTGTAACGTTAGGACTAGTTACTCGTCCTTACTCGAGATAAGACTAGTCCTTAGAGCTTTGTGAAATCTACCGATGGAGCGAACCATCTATCTCATTCAAATTATCACTGAAATGTTGAAAGTAAAATAAATATCAAGTTTTCTTTCTTTCCCCTCCCCTTTCAGTGAGCATCCAAATGATACTCAACCATATCACTATTACGACAACGTCAAACAGGAATGTGCATATTACTCCAAAAGTGAGACTGATTTACGCCACGGACATAAGTATTTCACAGAGAAGGCCGTGTTCGCCAAATGGGCCAATATGTATAAGATCAAATTCCACGAGCCGTCTTGGACCGGACATCTCGACGGCTACAATAAAAACACTGTCATCGACTCACTTTTTCACCGGACATTCAGGGAAAACGAATATAGGAAGGTGGTGGAAAAGCAACTGTTGCCCAGTAACCGGACGGAGTATAACGTTACCGGATCGCGTGCTACAGAGAAACAACTTTAACACAGATTGGTACTGTACACTGGGGGCATTGCCCAGTAACCGGACGTAGGACAACCTTCCAGGAACGCGTGTTACACAACATGAGGCACAACATTACCTTACCGGAACACGTGTTACAGAGACACCGTGTCTCTGTACCACGTTCTGTACACATTTTGTTTAGACATTGGACGGACTGCCCAGTAACCGGACGAAGGACAACCTTACCGGAACACGTGGTACAGGGGCGCAACTTAAAGCAATTGGGACATTGGAGGGATTGCCCAGTAACCGGACGCAAGACGACATACAGAAGTCGTGAATGTTTAGTTAGCTTAATTTAGTTTTTAACCGTTATTGCACAAAACACCAAAGTACGGCATGTGGCGCAAAAGGGAACCCCAAACAGACACGCAGGCTCACTAACTGGGGACTCTTGTTCACACAAACAAAAACAACAACAACATACAAAACAGCGAAATAGACAGAAAAAGTCAAAGAAAAGTCTAAAATAAGAAAAAAAAATATAAAAAAAACAGAAAATAGCACCTCGCTTGTGTCGAAATTTTACGTTCAGTGAGTACAAAATAATCTAGATACTTAATTCTGGTCATAAGAAACAAGAAAAATCATGGTGGCAAAAATGTGCTGCAGATGGCAGCCATTTTGAACTCCTTTTTGACTGTAACTCTTGGGGATTATATTTCATTAATCTCGGGAGATTTACGTCCTACATGGTTACGTCAATGGTACAAAATAGATTATAATGGTTTATTAATTAACAAATGTCGGTCATGTTGATTTTCAAAATGGCCGCCATTTTGACTATTATCTCAACACGTGGGTATTATATTTTGCAAATTGTTGTGCCTTTACAACCCAATTGATGATGCCAGTGGTTAACTTAAAAAAAATGTCTCTTTTAAAAATCAATAATAACGTAATAAGTGGCGGTCATCTTGTTTTTAAAAACGGCCGCCTTTTTTGAAACTTTTTACTATAAGCAACTTGAGGATATCCTAAACATTAGTTTTGGCGGTATAATATTATGCCCCGCTTAATGGTGTCAATGGTCAGTTTTTATTTACATCATTCCATTATCAGTGGTCAAATAAATGGAAGCCATTTTCTTTTCAAAACGGCCATCATATTTTGACTGGCTGCTATAAGACAACTTGTGGGTATCATAAATCGTTATATTTTGCGGCTCAACGCCTTTAAATGTTAGCATCATTTAACTATCAGTGGCCACATAAGTGGCAGCCGTTCTTTTTTTTCTTCTTTTTTTTAGACCGCCATTTTGAACACTTTTTCTAACTATAACGCAACTTGTGTGTATCATATTTCATCAATTTCATCAACGTCTAAGTGTTTGAGTTGATACAGAAATGGTAAAAATAACTTTTTCTTGGTAGCCTATGTTTAATAAATGTCAGCCATGTTGTTTTTCAAAATGGTCGCCATTTAGATATCTGAGCCCTTTTTCTAGTATCTCTCAATCTGTGCCTTTTAGTGCCTTTACACCCCGATTGAGGACCCCAATGGTTAAGAAAAGTATATTATAAAAAATCAGTACTGAAATAAGTGGCCTAGCCATCTTGTTTTTTTCAAAATGGCCGCCATTTTAAAACTGTACTTTAAGTCAACTTGTGGGTATCCTAAATCAGTAGTTTTGGTGGTACATGATTTCAATGGTTAAATCTTTTACATCATATTCAGTTGTTAAAGTAAGCGGTAGCCATTTTTGTTTTCAAAATGACTGTCTGAACCATTTTGACTATAATTTAGAAATCAAAGCTTCAGCAAACTCTGATTTTGAAATGTTGTGTGAAAAAGAGTTTAAGTAAAGGAATTGGGTAGTCTGCAGAAGATCCTTTTGTTATTGGCCCTGATAATTCATGGAACAACAACAACAACAACAACAACAACAAACACCTTTAACCCATCCTCCCCAATGAAAAAAAAACTCCTACCATTTGATAAACACTTCAATTTTATTATTAATTACCAAATATTTTTCACAATTTGTGACTTTCAATTGGTTTATGAAGATGAACATGGTTTACACACACACCCACAGCCACTTTTGAATACCGAGTTGTGGGGACTTCCTTTTGTTGTTCTATTGTTCCTTTTCTATTGAAATACCTTGTGGGGAACAGGGTTTGACAAAGAAACACGTTGTGGGGACCTTTGTTCCATAATTGTATAAATGTCCCCACAACGGTGTGTGTGTCTACCCACAAAAACACGAATGACTTTATAAAACACTTATTACTCCTAAAATGCCTTTTGCTATACTCTGAATGATTTAGGGCCAGAAAATTAATTGATGTAACCGAGATACGTTATATCTAATCACTTACTAAATCAACCACACTACTCATCAAAAATAACTGCCAGCCGATCAAACAACGTTTGAACAACCAGAAGAGGTAAAAGGACGTATTTTTACCCCCCCCCAAAAAAAAAAAAAAAAAAAAAAAAAAAAAAACTGAACTGTCTAAAATTAAATCAAATAAAAAATGGTTAATATTATAAAAAAAAAAATCCTCTCGAGAATTTGCTGAGGGGAGAACCCGGAGAGAAACACGAACACAAATTATGTGCGTTACCATGCGTTACCAAAGATGAGAACCAGTTTGATGTTTAGAAGGAATTGTTTGACTTTGGTTGCCATGGAAACGCGACAATGAAGCCCCAAATGAATTTGTCATGCTTGGGGAGATATGCCATTAGGCGGAAATGATATACGGCCGTCAAGGATCGTATAATGTTTACCCCTGACGGATCGAAAGTGACGATTGTCTGATACGATGTGGCGTAGACTACTTGTAGCTGCGAACAACCAGTTTGGAGAAGAAAAAATGATTCAAGTAAGCTTGCAGCACCCATGCAGCACCACAGCACCACCCAAAAAAAACCCACCAAAAACAAATAAGCCAAACAGAACCATGCCTGGATTCGACATTTCAGACAAAAATAAAAACAACAGCAACAACAAGTGAGAAAAATGAATGTCATGTGATAATTTATTCGACGGTCATATATTCTGTGTTTTTTTTTTAAATAGCAGCGACACGTTGCAGTAGTAGAGTAATAGTATAACGAAAATGATATTAACATTTTGCGCCCAGAACGATTTCAGAACTTCTTATCCGGCAATTAGTGTCTGGTTCATACACACCCGGTTTCATGTTATCTGACATGCAGTAAATGTTTTCAAAATGGATTATTCGTGTTAAACACTACAAGTTAATGAAATAAATAAAATGATTTAAATGGTTTTTTTTTCTTCTTGTTTTTCCTTTTCTTTTTTCCTCTTCTCTATCCTAGATTTTGATATTCTAATAGGTTACCCAGTCAATGCTTTTAGTACGCTATAAAAATACTTCTTTTCAAATAATAAAAGAGTAACTTTAGTAAGCACAATGCCTGGGTAAAATAGCAGGTTTAACATTTCAAAAGAGCAATGCTGAATAATCTTATTAGCCAATAAGAAAAAGTATTTACAGCTGTATATACAAGCCTTTAAAAACAGCATACATTTCTTCGTTTTTGCGTGACCCCATTCTTCCTCCAAAAATCATTTTAATTCCAAATGTTTTTAATTTTTGTGTTTTTTAAACATTCCCCAATTCGACGAGAAAAGCTATGGAATGTTAAAAATTACAAGGGGGTCACATGTTGCTGTTGAAAAACAATTAATTTTAGAAACTTAAAGGTGCGTTCGATCAGCTTCCCCGGGTCGACCCGGGTTTGCTCATCCGGTTCAGCCCCCCAACAAGAGCTAGCCGAACGCCAACTTCCCCTCGCATTCATACCAATGAATCTTGGGACAGCTGACCGGAACTACTTTCATTGTTAGCATTACGTCCGAAACTCTCCGTAAAATAGCTATTCTCATGGTGAAACTGCAACGTTGAATTATTTTACAAGCCCAGCTTAATACAAAAGTACACGTCTACAAAAACAATAGGTTACAAAATGATCACAAAAGTCGCTGCTTTAGTAATGAAAATGTGTGTGAAAATCGAAAGTGTCCCGCTGAATAATTAAAAATAAATAAATAAATAAATAAAAATGGCGGTCATTGAGAAAGTTTTCATGTCGTGACGTCATGCACCGCGGGTAAGCCCCAGTAACCTGGCAGGTTAGTCGGGGTTGATCCGGTTGAGCCACGACAATGACGTCAAAGCTATTGCAACACACTGGGGTCAGACGGGGGTCGACCCGGGGAAGCTAATCGAACGCAGATGGGGCCGTTGTATAGATGCAACAGCCAAAAATTCAATGTTCGCTAATTTTATGCAAAACAGTTGACTTGACCTCACACGCTGACTTACCACATGGTTAGTCTGCTAAGGTGGGGGCCACCTGATGCCCTTTCCACAAGTATATATTACATCTTGTTGTACAACCATTAGGAATAATCATGTTAATTAACACACTAATAATTATTCAAATAAATCAAATGACGTACATCCGACACACCCACTGACGAACTAAACCCCTCAAAAAAAGTTCTGCAACTCAAATTTGAGGGATGATATATTTCTTGTTACTGAAGTATAAAAGATGAAACTGGTATCATTGGAAAGCTTAATTATTCCTCTTTACAATGATGTGCCATCTGCTGTGATTATGTAATCATGGAATGTGCAGTTACCCTGAATATAGAGAAAAGTCAGAAGTGAAATGTTGCAAAATGCATTGTTTTCTAACCAGAGTCTCAATTTCTATAGAATTTTGACCATGCAGGTGACAGTGAATGTTTTGCAAAAGTGTCAGTGGTGAATGGTGCTTTTTAAAGAATGAAATGTGTTTGAATGCTATTCGGGTGGTCATTGATTCGGGTGGTCATTGATCATCAACGAGTACTTGAGGAACGAGGGCATTGAGAGGATGGAATGGCCTGCTAACAGCCCAGACCTCAACCCCATTGAACACTTGCGGGATCAGCTCGGCCGGGCTGTCAGACAGAGAGTGACTGATCGCACAACACTAGCAGACCTGCGGCTGATTCTTGTTAAAGAGTGGAACGCCATCCCACAGCCTTGTGTGACAAGACTGGTAAACAGCATGAGGAGGAGATGTCATGCCGTGGTTGATGTGTTCGGGTCATCTACCCGCTACTGACCGTTTTGTAACAATTTCTCAATAAAAGAGGAAGAAAATGAGAAAAAAACACACGTGTTTGGGTGTCTTCATTGTTGTGTCATTAAGGTTGAAAGGAGTGGTTTGTGTTGTTGAAGAGATGTGTTTCGACTGTTTGCATGCGTAATCGGGTGTTTCAGATGAAAACTGTAAAAGATGAAACTTTTGCGTGATTTAGTGTTTGCTTGAAGTGAAAGCTCTCATAAAAATTCAGTAACAATGAAACCAACATCTCATCTTTTTTTTTAAATTCAACATCTTAAAACTTTTCGAAATGACAAGGTTCAACATTAGTCCAAACACATTCAATCCGCAAATGAGAATACACAATGTGTGGATTTTCACGCATCAGTGCATCAACATCATTCAAACTCAGTCCATCCTCGGAACAATTGGAAATTCGCTATTGGAAACAACGAATTTTGCAACATTTCATTTTTGACGTTGCTGCATTATGTCTGTGCATTTCATGATAACATTAGCATTACAAATGACACATGATTGTAAAGAGGAATAATCATGCTTTCCAATCATACCACTTTTACATATGATGATGGCACACTAAGAAATTTATTACCGCTCAAACTTGAGTTGCAGAACTTTTTTTGAGGGGTTTTATATGCAACAGTTTGAGTTTTGCATATATAAACGTTAATGGCACCACCGTAAAGCTTTATTTAAAGGTCACTAAAAATGGTAAAAACCTGAGAGAAAAAGGAAATGAAAACAAAGATTTTTCGACAGAATGAAGCCGACAGATTATTCTCGAGGAAAAAGTAGAATTTAAATTTGAACATTTATACTCAATGCTGTTAATACATGTGTGGTAATAAAAAGTTGTAAATAAGAGTTACATCTGATAATTCAGTACCCAGTTTATTTTGGTCTTGTGGGTTTTTGTCTACTTAAAAAAAATATATTTTTAGACCTATTTGGTGCACAAAAGCCCAATTGCGTTTGAGATCGACTTCGAACAATTGCACCTATCAATTGAGGGATTTTTCTTTATTGATAAAATTCAGATTTTGTTTTCCTTTTCTTTCTTTTCTTGTCTAATTGTCACAAATGTGTGATCCTATAAAGTTGAACTTTAAGAAGGTGACTCATCTTTATGTGGAAAAATCTGACACTGCTCTTTAGTTTGCAGGAAAAATACATTAAAGAAATATCAGCTTTTTTGTAAAAAAATAAGCGTTTTCTAATTATGTCCGCCAAGGATAAATCATTTATTTTTTTCCGTATCAAGACACAGTTTTGCCTTTTTGTAAAAGCCAATTTTAATTTAGTATTTTCTGTTAAAAGCTGTTTCCTATCAAGACAAATAAGATTCCTATTGTGTTTTAAACAAACATTTTAATTCCATTTTCTTTCGAGAAATCCACGATTAAAATGTGAATGTACAATATATCCCTCCAAACGATGGTTGTGTTTTACTGAATAAAGGTGGATCTAGAGCACACGTGGGTGGGGGCAATCGGTTGGACAGATTTTCGAGCGCAACACCTTTCATAGCGTGGGCCCGCTAAAGGGCCCCAGAACAGTTCTTGCTTCTTGATAAGTTCAGTGCAATGTTAGGTTTGTTTATGACTGGGACCAACTATCGATCCAAAACCGAACGAAAACAACGAGGTGTCGGAACTATTGGACAAACGGATCGAGATTGTGAAAGTCGGAAAATTGCTTTCCGCAACAGGATCTCATTTTTATGTGTTGATAATAAAAAGGACAAGCTTATCAGTGCTGTTTTCTGACTGAAGAAAGATTTTACTTGGCAGTCGGATCAGCGGCGTAACTAAGGGGGCAAGGGCGGCACCATTTTTCCTAGGGGACACTTTTGGCCAATTAAAACTGCAGTTTCCGTTTGTATTTTTCCTAAACAAGCCCCTCTTTCAGCGCTCTTCTGAAATGTTGAGGCAAACCCCAAAAACACTTGTCCGCGTGTAAATAATACAAAATAAATTTTAAAACATCGAAATTACTACATAGAAGCTTATAACATTAATATTCCGGTAATGTTTAATGTAAAAAGTCCAGATTTCAATTGGGGGCACCGGGGGGGGGGGGGCACACAGACATCAGTCCCCCCTCCCTTAGTTACGCCACTGAGTCAGATTTCAGCTTTTTTATTTTGCAGTTTGTTATGGTTTGTTACAAAAGCACAAAAAAACGCAAAATTTGAAGTACGTTACTATTATTGTGTTAGGAATTTTGACAAGCTGATGCTGTCTCGGCACAAGCAGTTGACGCCATTGCCGGTAATATTTTGCGGTTACGATTATGGATGCATGTGTTCTAGCAGTTCAAACAGTAAACCAGCCGTCCGTTTGAGTCTACATGCATTTCATCACCATCCTCGCCTTTAAAACTGAGAACTAGCACTCCAGTTGAGTCTGCAAATAAATAACTTAATGAATACTTAACTGTTTTTTTTGCAAAATAGAGTTGAATTCATCACCATCCTTGCGTTTAAAACCGTTCACTCGATGTTGAGTCTACTTTCATCAACATTCTCGCGTAAAACCGAAAACCGGGTCTCTTGGGCTTATACGTTGTTAAATCCTCAGAATATAAACTTTACATAGAAAAGTTTGCATTTAAGAATGTCCACGAGATCCCCACTTTGTTCGATAAATTAATTTGCTGGCGACCTTCTACTCCTGTTCAGTTTTCTTTTTCGGGGGGCACAACTTGCATTTGGGGAAGGATCTTGAGCATTCCTCCCTAAAGCGATCGTTCATGAGACTGTAAACCATTGGATTAGTCACAAAATTGAACAAGAACAACCATCCCATGAAACAGATAATAATCTTGGCATATTCTGGCCTATTGATAATCATTACGTGCACATTTGGCATGGCCGTTTCAATGATGAGAGTCGGGAGCCATGTTATGACGGCAGTCAGAGCGGCCACGAGGAGCATGTTCGTCGTCTTCTTTTGAATTTTAAGGTTCATGGCGGTAGCCGCACCTGTTCGCCTCTGCAAGACCTTAGCGAGCGGTCCGAGGACAGATCGTGGATTACTGACTCGTTCCTCCCTATCAGGGCCGGGTGGGTCACGCTCATTTGCACCCCCATCTTGGCTTAATACTCCGGAGGACGGTTCGCCTTGGACACGTTCTGGTTCTATGGGCATTTTCTTGTTAATAAGTGAAATCTTGTTCCATGCCGTTGATTTTCGATTACTAGCTATTACCTTGGGCGTGGTTGGTGGAGAAGTATTTTTGTTTGGACTAAGTTGGTTCATCCCGTTTAAACCATCCGTAGCTTGACCGATGGATGGGAGCACTGGACGGTGCAAACCGCCGGCCATCAAGAAAGCCCGTGCGACGGCATTGTCACTTTTCCCAGTGGGTGGTTTGGCCTTCTCGCTTTGCAGCCACTGCCGCTGGGCCGTCTCTGCGAGGGTTTTTGTGGCCGCGGGTGAGGATGAATCGTCGGTAGAGTGAGTATCCTGCTCGTACTCGACAGGGTCACCTTGAGTTGATCCTCTCTCTTGGATTTGCCTGTCTGAATTCTGGCTCACGCTTCCCGTCCTGTTCGTTACCACTGTCAAGTGTGATATGAAGCGGATGGCCGGCCGTACAACTCTCATTCTTGACGGGTCACCGTCAGACACAGGACCGGCAGTTACGCGTTTCCTGATAGTCAGGTAAATGTTGATGTATGCTACCAACAACACAAAAAACAACGTACAAAACCATACGGTATGGATAATGAATACAGCTTGATTAAATCCACTAGTTGTGTCTCTGTGGCAGGAAGTTATGGTCACTAGGTCCGTCAAGTTGTCTGATTCGTAGTACACTAAAGCGGCCTTATACTTCAGCCCGTCAGTTAGGCTGTACGAGAATATTGCCGCAAAACTTGTAACTGTACTCAGAACGAAGCAAGTGGCAAGAATGAACTGAACTCTCCGGGTAGTTATCTTCCATTGATGGGGACGGCAAACTGCATAGTATCGATCTATTGCGATGGCCACCGTGATCAGCACCGAGCACTGTGCAAAGTAATGGTAGAAGAAACTCAGGACTCTACAGAAAGGCTGACTGTTGATGTCATACTCGTGCGTCCAGGCGATTATTTCAAGCGGGAAAGTGACAAAAAGTGACAGAAGATCACTCAAAGCGAGCCCCATGATTAAGATGTGCGTGCTGGTTTTACGGGGTTTGTTAAAATACACACGGAGTACTAAGATGTTACCGGGTGCACCAAGGACCACGGCGACGATGTTGATCGCGATCATCACCGCTTGGTGTGGCGCCAAATAAAACATGATTGTCGTCAGTTTCACCGCAGTCGACTTATCTAGAAAAATGAACAGAGTCCGATTTAGAAACAAATTTAAGACTTCGAATGTAATTCCGCGGCAAGCATCATGGGTTTACTGAAGTACAAAAGGGGAACAGTTACAATCAAACATAACAGCGTAGTAAAGGGTTTTTTTTCTACCGGCTCATTTTATTCAACCACCATGAGTGAATGATGCTTACACATGTGTTAATGACTACTATTAATATACACAACAATGCCCTTTTTGTCAAGCATGCCTTGTTCGTCTATTAATAACTTAACATCCATTGTCATCAATCTTTGAGTTAATGTTGTTCTTTTTAACCTGGAAACATTCCGCGTTCACTCGATTAGGAATATCAATTTTTTATCTCCAGCCAGTTTTGTGTTTACTTGATGGCAATAGACCGATTGCGCGACCCGCGTCACGTGACCTGTAGTGGGTATTAAATGTAAACAAACACCACGTCCTCCATAGGAAAGTGCGGTACGGTACATGATGACCGTTGCATTTGTTAATTCGATCAAGGCTTTTCTTTCTCGAAATCTGTGGAAAATATTCCAGAGTTTGTACCAGAGACCGTCGAGTGGCTGAATAAAGCCAGTAAGGACAGTTCCAGCAAGACCAGCAGTGGGAATTGGACAAAGTAACGTATAAATGTGCACGATGTGTACTAGTGCACGACGGAACGGTTAGGCCAGACGACCGCAATCACACACTTTTCAACACAAGAATTTCACAGTTTTGAAGCTGAATCATCCAAAGAAATTGCTTTCCAAAACTGTGTGATTCCTTTGCCTATATTTGAAATTTCGCAAGGCCAGGTATAAATGCTCACTTTTCCAACTTTCTTTACCCTTTTTACAGTGATTTAGGCCTACAATAAAAACAAAATAACAGGCTGGTGGTTACATATAGTCGTCCCACGCCGGTAGTGCATAACTCAAAATATACCTCTTTTGTAGTGGAATACTGGTAGTTTACGAAGCAGTAATGTGATTAAAATCAATGTCACAACATACAACTTGAATAAAATGGCTTAATAAACTGTGTTATTATTACCAAAAGCCGACTTTTGGTGTGACTCTGTCGGTCACGGCATGTATTTGCACGTAGTTTGCCATCAGCTCAGATGACGAAGTACCCACAGGTCACGTGGCAATGCATTGGTCGCGCATCGGTCTATAGTTTGAAAATAAAGTAGCAGTCACTGAAGTAATGATTATACTCACTAAAACACGGCCAAGCTTCTTCTCGTTGATTCGAGGCTCATCGTGCTGACCTTGCATCGAACGGTTGAATTCACAAACAAGACTATAATCCAAGATGAAGGTGGTGTTTTAAAATGTTAATTTAATAACCGCTGAAAAGATGATCGCACAAGTCTTTGTGCCGCAATAATGGAGACATTATCCGTTTAGTGAACAACCATTTTGTTTGTCCTTATTTAATAGGCCATCCTTGTTATTCCAGCATTGTAGACTCATGGGAAAATGGTGACAGTGTTTCTTGTAGCAGCCAAAGCAAAAAAACAAAAGTATACACACAAAAACAGTGCAAAAACTGTCTTTTAGTCGAAATGTTGCACTCGCCGCGTTCAGTTTTTAGTTTGAAGCCGATCCTCATAGTTATAGCAACATCCATGTCATTTTCAACAAGTTGAAACAACAGCTTTCAACCTATTTCAAGATGGCGTCTGACGAGCACAGGAGATGGCGGTGGAAGAAAAACGACAACGTACGGAATGTTGACGGTTCGCGAAATACCTCCCTCCAAGTGCAGACATAGATTGACAGCGAGCGAGCAGAGTTCAGTGGTCTGCAAGTTCATAGATAATGATCAATTAACCTGCAGATTTGCTCACCTGTTGCTCAATTGTCTTACATCCTTTGATGCAACATACTATGTCAAGTTGATAACATAGAATCAACAGCAGCGCATCATCTTGTTGATAGTTTTATCTTGCGTGCGGTCGTTGTCTCCCGGCGCATTGGTTTTCCCGTCTCGTGCGGTGTTCTTCGGTCGTAACTTTGTAGACTGCACACGTACCGAATTGAAAATGCCCCCGCATATTCTACAACCTACCCAAAATGATCCAATTGTTGGTCTCCAATAAGACAACGACTGTTGGCAAGGGACTGCTTGCTAATTTACGCCAGAAGCCACTGCCATAGCAACAGGTGATTTGGCAGTAGCGTCCTGGTGGTATACGTACATACGTCGTGGTCATGTTATGATAAACCTGAGCTTCAATGTTGCGCATTGGATAATGCGGTAAGATGGGGGGGGGGGGGGGGGAGGGGGTTACCAGTTTCAAAATTTTATTCTGATTAGTGTGCTGATAATAAATGAGTTAAATGGGCTGAAAAAACAATCATTTTTGCCGACAATGTAAATTTTAAACTGATGATTAACGGAACAGTATAGATTTATTATCATAAAAAAAACACACAAACAAACAAACAAACAAACAAAACAAACAAACAAACAAACAAACAAAAAACAAACAAACAAACAAACAAATAAACAAAAAAACAAACAAAAAACAAACAAACAAACAACCCAACAAACAACCAACCAAACAAACAAACAAACAAACAAACAAACAAACAAAAAAACAAACAGCCCAACAAACAAACAAACAAACAAGCAGCCCAACAAACAAACAAACAAACAAACAAACATTTTATCATAGGCCTATGTTACCGTTCTCGGAGAATTATTCAATAACAATTTCCCGCATGGGCTCAATTTTGTCCTCACGATGTTAGTCTGAAATGAAGATCCTTTCTTTGTAGCGCCAGGTCAGTGCTGTGTAGGGTTATTTGAACTGATATACTAATCTGAC